>SNQJ01S0062728.1:0-13341 GCA_010110895.2 Picea sitchensis
TACTTCTCTGATATAAGGTCTTCAACAGACTGTTCATGGAAATCATCTTCATAATCATCATACAAAGGTGAATCAATGACCATTTGACTATTAATGGCTAAGGGGATTAGTACAATAGCTGGGACAACTGGTTGTTCAGTGAAAACATCCTCACAGTCATCAAAACTTGGCAAATCATGGCACATTGGTTCATTAACAATAGGAGGGATTACAACAACAATTGGTAAGCTATGAATTCGTTCATGACAAGMTGCAACACTATTCTCATGATGAAATAAATTTGAACCTAAGATGACCTCTTGACTTAAAGAATCGAGAAAAGGAGGAGAAAGGGAAATGATGGATTGTCCATATTGATCTTTCTCTCGGGGACCTATATTTTGACATGAATGATGAATTTGTTCTTCCAATTTAGGAAAAGCATTATGAAACTCATCATCTAAGTCCTTCTCTCTACAATCATCCCCTTCACCATCAATGCTAGAGGAATCACTTGCTGAATCCTGAATATATGATGCATACCCCTCACAACAATTCTCAAAAAGTCTTTCAATTGGATAAATTATCTTGCAATGAGAATAAAAAACATCATGAAATTCCTTCAAAGAGGAAATACTATAAGCATGGAGTGTTCTATACCATTGCCTCACATCGCCTTCCAATGAATACATGAACATTTTCATCAATATATCTTCATGATGGATGTCAAGCTACTGCATCAAAGCATGAAATTCATGAACATGATCAAAAGGGTTGTCATCCTCACCTTCATAAAATCTGGGCAACATATCTTGCCATTCATCAATTTGAGGCACATGATGTGGATAACCATCTATGGCTGAGAAATTGAGTGGGGAAAACCTCCTGGCCAGGATAGCCTTCATAGCCATTTAATTTGTCTCATCCCCAGTGGAGTCACCAACAGATTTTGAACAATGGAGTCACCATGGTGAATGTGCAGTCTTGAAGGTGTCCAACTTTAGTCACCATCTAAAGATGGAGCTGTCCAGTGTCATTCTTCCCAGGGAGATTTTCAATCAACTCAAATTTGTCCCCGACAACGACACTAATTATGTTAGCACTAAAAGTCACACTTTGACTACTAAAGTGTAAGCTCATCACCCACCAGAATGTAAAATATAACTTTGGTTTTGAATAGGTGGATCAAAAAGATGGATAAATAAAGAGAGAGGGATGAAAACTATAGATCAGTAGGCTACACCAATGGGCAATGGAGTCACAAACATCCTACTCATCGAAGGCACAAAAGCTGCTCAACAGAAAACAAGATTATATGCTGATAAGTGGAAGAATGAAGAAGGAAAACATAAGGTAGAAATTTCACTAAACAAAGATCCTCTCAATTTAATGAATCAACAAATACTTGAATATAAACAATGACTGATGGGAAAAATACAATAGATCCTCTGCTACTTAGGGATCCATAAATCATTGACAGCCTTTGATCCTCAAATCTGCAATATATTCAAATAAGAAGAAATACAAACATAAGAGTTACAATCTGAAATCACAGCTGTCATGAGTCTCCAATAACAGTGATGCTTACAATCATAAAATGCCCACATGCTTACAAATGAACACACACAGAAAAACTGCCTACTCCTACTCTCTCTAGCCTCTCTTGGCTCATGAATCCTCCTTCTCCAAGAGATATTTCCTTCCTAAAATATAAAATAGCATCCAAATAACCTTAGGAGATTGAATCCCATCTCCTCCATTGAATTCTAAGCCTTGGAGATAGGTGGCAACAATCAAAGAGAAAAAAATCCAACAAACTGCTAATTTTCAGGAATTTGTTGGAAGTCATTAATAAATTGTTTCCACCTCATTGCATGAGGCCTTTGATTGAGCTAAATCCTAGGTGAAGGTGTCCCCTGACATCTAACTGATCCTTGAGAATCCTTTCAAATCCTCCTTGACAGGTGGCAACCTCCCAACAAGGCAAATATCAAAACCGTGACCGCTACAGGAAATTTGATAGCACCGCTGTGCAGATTCAATATCGCCACTTTTATGTCTAATATCTCTCAAAACATAACACATTTTGAAAAACTGAGAGAGGTTTTTGTTATTTGGAATGTTATGAACAAACACATCCCCCAGTTTTCAAAAATACCTTCTCAATTGTTCACAATCCAAGTTTTAAGTTAGTGACTCAAAACTGGTAAAATAACTCTGCACAATTCATTTTCTGCCAGAATTTAGGTAGCGCCTTCCAGTGTGTCTATGTGCGATTGGGTAGCGCAAATTCATGAGCGATTTTTATGCTTGAACTTGGATATTGAGCATAACCCAATATAATTTCAATTTTCCCCAAAATAAATAAAATATCACATAACAATTGTATTCATTTGCCAAAATGAATAATGAAGGATTTATGCAACGCTGAGGCATAAAACAATATTGTGCTAACACAACCTTCTGTGAACGACTGGTCCTTGATCCAAAAATTCCTTTATTTGACTCTTCTTTTCCTTGCGCTAATTTTCCATGATTCTCAGTGCAATTCTCTCCTTATTTTCTGGAGCACGCTCCAACTATCCTCCAAAAATGTTGTACATTTCCCAAAATAACCTGCTCCAATGGGCTCCCAACACTTACTTGTGGCTCATCCCGAGCCACTTAGGCAGTGTTTTCCTCCTGCACTGATTATTTAGCACCTGAAATATTCCTGTCAACTCTTGTACTTGTGATTTTTCCTGTGCACTCATTTCTTCTATGCTTTCTACCAACTGTGTTGTAATGTGGTATGTTGAGTACTCATCACACCCTACAAATACTTATGAAATTATATCACTTTTTTGGTACCACTTGTTTTCTTTTACTATCTAAATTGAGTTCACTTTGGATGATGATTTATTTTGTTTTTGTTTTCATGACTCTTATCAAGCAAGTCAGGTTTGTTTGAACTTGTTAAATAAAACCTTGTGTCTAAAAGAACTTGGAATCCTAACTAAGAATCTGTAGCTAACATTGTGACTAACGCGCTCGTGTTAGACATTGAAAAATTTCAATCAGGTAAAGTGGCCACGCAGTTACACTAATCGCTGATCGCCGATGCACCATCGACATCAGTAGAAGGCAGAGTTGGTTTGCGTAAGTTATTCACCACGAAGACTCAAGAGATAACTGAGATAACCTATCCCCATCAACGTCGACGAAGTACGTGAGGGATAGAAATTGACAAAATCCATAAACAACCACCGATAGCCAATGAACGATGTGATTGATCGGGGTGGGAAATCCAAAAGGGTTAAAACAATCAATTTTTTCTGCGACAAGCATATCTCTGATTGTCGACCCCCAATACACTTTCGACATCAGATTTTTTTTAAGAGAGTCAAAAATGGAGAACTTGGGTAGGTTTATCATTGATCATCGATCCTTAATAATTTTCATCATCGGCAAGATAGGATCAGGTCTTAGAACTTTTTTCTTAATAAAAGTCTTGATTTCGAATAACATAGGTAGACGAGGATGCTGGTATCGAGTTCCACATGTCTTTTTCTCATAGGGGTTTCGTATGACTTAGTTTCATCTCTAGTCATCTTAAGGTTTCTTGTGTCCTAGACACACCTCCAAGTCAACCTTCCCACGTCAGCTCTGTACAGAAAGATCATTCAGCGTCAAAGCTTTTGCAAGGAGATATCAATGAAAAGTGTTCAAAGTAGAACCCCGACACTTGACTCAACAACTGGACTAGTGAAATGATGGGATGTTTTGGGCACAAGATACGATTGGATTTTGGCATTTAATAGAATAGACAATGTTTCATCCTGCATATGTTGCTACCCCGTGCGCTGATTGAACAACATTGATTTGAAATCACTGATTGGTCACGTTACAATCCGCACCCACACCGTCAACCTACAATCAAATTTAATTTTAAACGTCTTTGAAGATCTGGTGACAGATTTAATAGAACTAAAATCATAACCTGAATTGAATGGCTGATGCAACAAGGTAAGTTCATCCATGTTTAAATATATAGAACGACTTTGAACAATTTCATTCTGTGCACAAGTTCGAAATCCAGAGCATCTGAAGAAGCAAAGAAAGCGTCTTGATATTGTGCTAATTCTCATATTATCAAGACCAGGTTAAACAAGTAGCAGAGGGAAAATGCCTCCGAGAAAGCCAACCACTAGATGCTCGCCCAGAGAACCCAAGCTAACGAAAGAAGAAACATGTGAAGGCTCTTCTCCTGGTACTGCGAGGCAGTTGGAGTATGCTCCCAAGGTAGAGGCGGTCGTAAAAAATTCAACGAAGAAAGACTTTGTTCAACCTCCGATCTTCAAGGATACAAAAGAAACCACTGGATCCAAAGTAATTCTACCATAGTAGGGAGACCTTTTCAACATAATCAATCGGAAGGAGTACCCAGAATGTATCCCACACAATGACCCAAATGTAAGGGCACTTGACGACCAGGTGTTCCCAAACATCCGACGGTCATATTTGCACATGGTAGCCTGCAGAACCCTAGTTTTCCCATGCATGGAGGTTTTGAAGTGGCTAAATGACCATACAAAGGCGCAAAAATGCTTAATCAATGATGAGAATGGCGGGTGTGTCGAATTTTTCCTCTCGACAGAAGTCCAAAAGTATTACAAACTCAGAGATCCATAGGAGCAGCTAAACACAAACTTTGTGGTGAAGTTCTATGAATTCCACGACACTATCCAGTTGATGGCCTGATGGTGGAAGGAGGACAAATTTTTTACAAACCAGAACAATGGTTAGTATGGGACAGTTAACCCGAGGGAGCCATACATCTACTTGATGGCTTTCATTTGCCGAATGTATGGAGAGAAGGAATGTTCCAAGTTTTCAGAAGCATGTATGCCCTTGGCATACAAAATGGAGATCTCTGGAAGCAACTTCAACTAGGGAGAAATAATTTCCAAGCAATTAATCATCTGTGCACAGTAGGCTCAGACATTGAAATAAGGGGAAGCACTCGCTTTCCACATGGTCTTGTACTTGCTCGATGCGATCTGTGCGAGAAATGTCTTCACTGGCATGAATTTAAGCTGACATGTTGCAGAGCTCCCTGTTCATGTTTATTCCAACATAATATCGAAGAACAGGTATAAAAAATCCTTTGCACTCATTTGCGATGAATTCATCACCCATATTCATTTTATTGTATTTAAAAAGGAATGCCCGAGACTATCCACAACAACTAATAAAATGGTAGCGAAGGTAGGTTATTGGTAATTGGATGAACACTCAACCTATATCAGGGTGTTCAGGGCCACCAGAGCACCACATATACTCCCTGATCACGTCCCAGACTGTCTCATTGTGGGAGAAATATGCTATCAGACTATTTTGCAAGGCTATAATACCACACTAGTCAAGGACAAGAAGCGAGCTTTCATACCCTATGACTTCCATGTGGGGTTTTATATGGTAAAGGACACTTCTCAAGCCAAACAAGAAGGGCTGAGCCAACTTGAATTCAGGTTCCCGATAGGTCGATTCTGCAAGCACGACCCTAAAGGATTGGTTCCCCAACATGCTTCATAGGTATCCTACTGTTGGCCATTGTTTTCACGGGGGCAGACCCAGGGTTTAATGCTACAAAAACACACCAACAAAACCCTAACTACCGGCCCTTTCGGCAACACCTGCGAAGCAGATGAAGTCTCACCCGAGGTAGAGGCAGGGGTGGTTGCAAGACTCAGGTGTCTGCAACCTTAGCTGGGACATAGATATGTGATTATATCACTTACAGAGCACTTAACATCGATCATTCGTCAATATTCAACCCTTATTATACTTCGCAGATAACACAGAGCATTGTAGCATTTACTTAGATCTAAGGTATTTCAACACTTAGAAATAGTAAAACAAATCAGATCTGGTAGATCAACACTAAGCATCTTCATACATGTCAGATCTAACATTCACACACCTCTAAGGAGCACAAAGCATAAGTATATCTATCTAAATATATCAAAGCACTTAACAAAAGAAGGGATAAACACATCAAATTGAAGCACAAAGCATAACACACAGATTTACGTGGTTCACCCCCACCCTGGGGCTACGTCCACCAACTCTTCTTCTTTATTAGTGTCTTTAATCGGTTACAACACAGAGCCACCAAAAACCTTCTTCGCATAGGACATAATATTTATGCAGCTCGCTAGATCCTTCATCCTTCCGCTACAACACAAATCCTTCCACAACTCCTTACAATGACTTGCACTTAACACTGCAAGTTCAACAGTATGCACAAAGCCTACTCAATCACATAGATCACTTGCACATAGCAATATTTACCATCACATAGATGCACTACCTCTTACATTGCCTAGATTACTTATTTATACATACAAAATAGGTCTACACATGGGAAAAACCCATGGACTGACATCCCATTCCCGTTACATTATCCCAAAAAACCAAAAGGGACCAGAAAGTGGGCCGAGATTCCGCATTCTCCACTTCGTCTAGTGCTCCATCTTCGACAGGCTGTCAAAGTCCCAAAAAATGGTCAATCATGACCAAGTATCTCCCAAAACTTGGTTAAGGGCCAACATGCCCCCAACACTCACCTGTGACTCGTCCCAAGTCACTCTGGTCTGATCAATTTTGCCTCGAATGCCTCGATCTTGGCTCGAGCTTCTTCGACCTACTATTGTGCTATGACCTCTTGTTTGACAAATTCCTAGATGAGTGTGTCATTTCCAGGTCCCTCTAGGCGTTGTTCTGCTATACTCACAACTTGTTCTAGCTCTGCTCTTCGTCTTTCAACCTCTGTGAACAATTGACATGCCTTATCTTGCACCGGTTGAAGTCGTTGAGTCATGTCCATCACTTTGCTCTAGATCGTATGGATCTGCTGCTGGGCCATGCGCTTCTCATGAGATCTCTTCATTCTTTCTATGGGTGACAGGGCCTTTAGCTGTGTCTATAGATTTTCAGCTTCATACTTCACCTCCTGGAGCTGCGACTCCAATTTATGTAACTCTGGGTTCTCGGTGAGGTTCTCATATGTTTGGGTGTTGCGACTACTCAGTTGCTTGCACTCCAAGGCAAGAGATTTCAGCCTATCAACTATGCCATGGGCAGTTATTTCTCTTTGGTCTCTGATCTCCTGCGGGGTCTCAGGTACTGCGCAAAGCTCTAGATCTGCAATGCGTTGCTGGAGATTCTAGATTACTCCTTCCAGTTGTGCCACATGCTATGGAACCCGTTCTTCTGTCTGTAATTCAATGACGGTCATAGAGCGAAGTGTTCTATTGACCAGTTCCTTTATCTCGAGTTTCTCTGTGAGCAACTGTTCCTTGCTTTGCTGTAGCTCTTCTTTCTCTACATCCCATTTTTCTTGGAGAGCAATCTTTTCTTGTTCTGATGTGCAACACTACTCCATAAGAACTACCTATACCCGTGTTAAAGCAGGAGTGGCTTGCTCTGCTTCATCTTGTGCTTTTCGAATTTGAGCCTCGACTGTATTAGCAATCTGATGGAGTTGAGCTGGCTCATCTCCTACTTCTGGTGTTTCGACTGATAGGGGCACAATGGAGACTGCGCGCTTCGATTGAAGTGCCCGCTGCACTCCTTGGAGCTCTATCTCAATCCGACTGTACATCTCCTCTTGTTTAGTTTATTTCTTCTCCAATATTTCTATCTCAACATCATTTAGAGATACGATGATGAAGTTGAAGTCATCTGGGGTCAGTGTGGTCTGCATCTTAGTCACGGGAGTTTTGGACTTCTTTCGGGAAGAAGGTTTCTGAGGTGAACCCTTCCTCTTCTTAAAAAGCTCCGCTTTTTCTCTGCACTTCTATTCAAATTCTTCTAACCCTTTGACATCACCCTCTTGATCTAGCATGACAGAAGAAGTCTTCACTGAGGCACTTCTTAAGTCTTACACTTCGCTGATCTTCTGTTGCATGCCAAGTCCAGGTATATCCTGCGCAGTTTTTGGACTGTCTACATTAGATATCTCCGCAGGGTTAGCTGGAACAAGGAGGTTCGCTGACCATTCCTTTGTGATCTCCTCCATATATTCTTCTGTTAATTTATAATAGGACTGTAATTGCTGCTTTTGCTCGTCAGTGCGTGCTGTGATGTAGAGAAAGTGTCTGTCTGCGTTGAACTTAATCAAGGGCCAAAATCTGTGGAGGGTGTTCGGAGTGATGCGCGGTGTAGCCTGGATAGCTACTTTCAACTGATTATAATATGAATGAAACACAACATTTGACTGCCATTACTTGTTCATGTCATTCGAGTACCACAGGGTACTGAACTTCACGGCCAATGGTTCAAAGGGGTCGATGTCCGGGAAGGTCGCACCTTCCGACATTTCCCATGCAATGAATGCGATTAGTATGAGAAGCCAATTGAAATGAAACTCATACCCTTGGTCCTACGCTTCCCTGCAATCAAGCTTTAGCTGGTTTACAAGGTACTGTTCCCAATTCATCTGTACACCCTCCACACACTTCCTTGTGAGGTCGACTATGAATCCGGTCACTTGGGTGGGCTAGTTCTTGCAAACTAATTTCCCAAAAATTAGTTGACAAGCTAGGTGGACTATGCCATTTTGGATAGAGGCTACCTTGTATCCTCGTGTTCCTTTCTCAACATCGCCATACGTTTCTTTAATATTATGCACTAATGCTCTGTCCGTGGTTTTTACAAGATAAAAATCCTGCGGGTCAAGGCCTTGCATGCTCAGCTCGGTGATCCGATGGATCAGGGTTGGATCCACTGTGATATGTTGGTTCAGCCATAAATATCCTCCATGGTAACAGGATAACAACAACTTAACACATGTGCTCACTTCCTAGTGTCTGCCAAAGTGCGGGATCTTCATAACATTAAGCAGGGTAGACTGCACGAGGTTATGGGTCCAAGGCTGGGGGATAATATTTGAATTCTTGCCTTTCATCCTGGTCAGATGCTTATGCAGGGAGAGAATACTGTAATCTTTACAGTCTCCAAGGTTGAAGTCACTAAAATTCAGCGCTGCTATCTTATCCTGGTCTATGCGAACTACACGTATCCATTTCAGGAAGTACGCAGTGACCAAGGCATAGTCAAAATCTCTAGGCATGCTATCTCTATTCACTGCACCACTTAGAGGAGGTATATATGTACGTAATATGCTTGGTATCAACTTAGCGTTCACAAGATCATCTCTATGCTTCGTTCTCATCTCTGTCGCAATTCTGGAAGTTCCTGCTCCGCGAGTAGTCGATGGAGAAGCTTGGAATCCTCCTGTCGATGATCCTTGCACACCTGCATACATTCTTCTTTCCGACATGACTTTATCAGTCCTGAGATTAACAAGTAATTCCTTCACAGATTGTTCAAGTGCGCTAAGCTCTTCGGACATACGCACTCAGGGTTAATAATATCGGGTTCACGAAGTAATGTAGACATGGTAATAAGATGGAAAGTAAGGGCGTAATGATCACTGGAAAATATTAACCAAGGTTATGAGCTCAAATTCTCGATTTGGAAAAAGTGTTCTTCGTGCATGGCGCGACGGGGTAAATAGGAAACTCAACAACTGATTGCTTGCAACGAGTATGAGGTTTCATTAACTCTTATTCTGTCTGTTATGGTGCGGTCCAATAGACTGATGACGATCCTTTATTGCTTTTCTAGTCATTCGGAGCATCAGTGGAACAGATATATCGTCCCCAATGGCTATATTGCTTCGCCATGACGAAGTGACCTATGTCGCTGTTCTGATATCCCTGCGAAGCACCCATTCTGCAAGTTTTCTTTCTGCGATGCCCCCTCTGGGGATTTTGTAACTTTTCAATCTTAGCCCTCTTCTTACTTATCTTTCTAGCCTTCTTTCCAGTAATCTTCAACTTGATCTGTCTTTTTTCATTATGATTCCTATCTTCTTTTAGCATAGTCACTGCACGCTATTGAGGTTCTTTCCTACGACTCAGGGGTAATATTTCTTCTTTGTCTGGGATAGGTACTTCAGTCTTCTGGGGGTCTTCCAATGTTCTTTTAGCTTCGACATCAATGTTTCTAGTGCGAAATAACTTCGATCTGTTCTCTTGTTCTTCAATCAATTGTGCGATCCTTCTGGTCATGAATTCTTGTAAATCTTGTTTCTGTTGTTCCAAAACTTCTTCTTCTTCCTTTCGTCTAGCTTGATCTCTATCAATCCAGGGTTTTCCCAGTAACATGGTAAATGGGGCGATGTCCTCAATAAATTTAATAATCTCAAAATCTTCTTCAGTCGAAGTTCCATTGGCATTCATAGATATCTGTGTGAGCTGTCCACATAGGTTTACCAATTTTCCTATGAATAGTCCTATTCCTCCTAATGAAGGAATCATAGCAGACCTCCCTATAACTTCCCAAGTTCTCTCTATCATGATATTCATCTGTGTTTCCTTATCCAGAACACAATCAATGTCGAAGTCCCCTATTCTTACTTCGATGCATTCTTTTTCTTTAAAGATCTCTGATAACCTAACATGTCGGTGGTCATTCAAGGGTTCTTTCATATGTAGCAATACTTTCACTGATTCTTTCTGCGGTTTTTCTATTTTTGGATCTGCCTCTTGGTTTAGATTAATTCCTTCAAGCTTAGCAATCATTCTGGGGCAATCCAATACTTCATGGTCTAGAGCTTTACAACAAAGACAACTAGGACTTTTACCAGAGCATTCTTTAGCTAGATGTCCCGGTTTTCTGCAACTGTAACAGAGGGTTAATCCACTCTTTAATTTAAATGATCCCCAACCTCTCCTGTACTGTGCACTAGGATCATGGTAGCTAACCTGCAACAAATTCTTCCTAGGATCCTGCATCCATTTGTTAGTCCAAACATTCTTTCTATGCATAAGTATGACATATCTATCACTATTCTTATCAGATCTATTCATATCAAACCTTATTTCAACTATTGATGCCCTAGTTTTTAAGCTAGGACAAAATCTATCAAACATACCTAGATCCATGCTTTAGAAACAAAAATTTCCACCTATCTTACTTTTACAGAGTACAAAGCTTTCAGATTTAGAACTTTGAACTATTCTTACCTTTATCAGAGCACAGAGCTTACAGATCTTACCTCTTTTAATCAGAAAATTCCACTTTTACCTTTCTTAGAGCACAAAGTGTTTAGATCTTTCTTCTTTTCTTTAGTATCAATATCTTTTCTTGTAGATCCGACCTTTCTTTCTTGGCATAAAGCTTCACAGGTCAAGTAGGATGCTGCACACTATGCACAAAGCTTCCACGGTTTTAGATCGAATCTTTTTTACAAAGCTTCTTATTCTTTAGTTCCCATCAATCACAGTTTCAGGTCCCGACAACAGAACCATTTGTTGGCATAGGGGTAGACCCGGGGTTCAACGCTACAACAATGCACCAAAAAAACCCTAACTACCGCCCTTTCGGCAACACCCGCGAAGCAGATGAAGTCTCACCCAAGATAGAGGCAGGGGTGGTTGCAAGACTCAGGTGTCTGCAACCTTAGCTGGGACACAGATCTATGATTATGTCACTTACATAGCACTTAGCATCAATCATTCATCAATATTCAACCCTTATTATACTTCGCAGATAGCACAGAGCATCACATCATTTACTTAGATCTAAGGTATTTCAACACTTATCAATAGTAAAACAGATCATATCCGGTAGATCAGCACTAAGCATATCCATACATGTCAGATCAAACATTCACACACCCCTAAGAAGCACAAAGCATAAGTAGATCTATCTAAATATATCAAAGCACTTAGCAAAAGAAGGAATAAACACATCAAATCAAAGTAAAAAGAATAACACATAGATTTACGTGGTTCACCCCCACCCTAGGGCTACGTCCACCAACTCTTCTTCTTTATTAGCGTCTTTAATCGGTTACAACACAAAGCCACCAAAAACCTTCTTCGCATAGGATAGAAGATCTGCGCAGCTCGCTAGATCCTTCTTCCTTGAGCTACAACACAAAGCCTTCCACAACTCCTTACAACGACTGGAACTTAAAACTACAAGTTCAACAGTATGCACAGAGCCTACTCAATCACATAGATCACTTGCACATAACAAAATTTACCATCACATAGATGTACTACCTCTTACATCACCTAGCTTACTTATTTATACATACAAAATAGGCCTACACATGGGAAAAACCCATGGGCCAACATCCCATCCCCATTACATTATCCCCAAAACCCAAAAGGGACCCAAAAGTGGGCTGAGATTCCGTAATCTCCGCTTCGTCTAGCGCTCCATCTTCGACAGGCTGTCGAAGTCCCAAAAAATGGTCAATCATGACCAAGTATCTCCCAAAACTTGGTCAAGGGCCAATAACCATACACGCATGACAAATTTGAAGATGAAATTTTCACAGAATGCACTCAGGTCTGGGAGGAGGTAGTATAGAGAATGGAAAAAATGAACATGACAAGGTTAAAGGCTATGAGCATGGATGAATAGGTGGAGACAATAGAGCAGTTATCCCAAGAGGCCCTCAGGGTTAGGGAAGAAATTAGAGCAACAAAAATTACAAAAGCACAAAGAATAGGGCTTCTCTTGTTAAAAGGGGCACAAAGGATCACTGATCATATACATAATGACCCTGATCTCGTAGAGATGTCAAGGATTCTCATTGATGTTCCAATCGAAAGAAGAAGAGAGCCAAGTGGCTTAGAGCCAATACAACTCAAGAAAAACACCGAGCTAGAAAACCCTGAAGTTCCACCACCACAGATTAGATCACCAGGGGGAATTTCAACCTAGCCTGAGATAGCAAGGACACCAGGTAGGACAAGTGTACCAAACCCCTTGTTTGAATTAATAACCATTTATGATGATGAGGAGAGTTCGGAGGTGTCTCTGGTGACTCCGATGCAGATTATGGAGGAAAAGGAACCTGAGAGAGCATCTACCCCAGGTCTCGATGCTTCAATTCAAAACCTTCTGCAGAGAGACCATGAGGTAGAAAGTGTTTTAGACACTGAGCTACTCGACTTTTTGGGAACCCCAATAGAAATCTATAGGGATGAACTAGGATCAGGTGGCTATAAAGAGGAAATTCCACAGCAAGAAATCGACACTTCAACATGCGATTACCAGGTAAGTACCAAACCTACCTCTAGTTCTTTAGTTTTGATCGATACCTCACCAGCCAATGAGAAATAGATGGAAATCAAGCCATCAGGACATATGGAAGAAGTTCAGTAACCCATCCTAGAATAGATACACACAATCGGGATCCTGGGAAATACTACAACTTGGGGAGAACAACAAATCCACGAACCTATTGATGAGGTCTCCGACATACAAGCGATCAACTATGACATGAAAAGAAAA
>SNQJ01S0062728.1:33199-54132 GCA_010110895.2 Picea sitchensis
GAGGTATAATTACAAATAATGGCCTAAAGCCGACATAATTAAAATAACATTACTAATCTAAATTACAACTAATGGCCTAAAGCCGACATAAATAAAATAACATTACTAATCTAATATGCCCCAATTAAGGGGTAATGCGCCAACATTAGGGCTTAACAGGGAAAATAGAGCAATTGTTCCACTCTAACCAGTGGCCATATCCAGACCATTCGAGCAATGGGGGTTAGATGTCATATGGGAGATTATCCCGAGTTCTTCAAAACAAAATAGATACATATTGACTGCTACATACTATTTTACGAAATGGGCAGAGTCCATCCCTCTAACTCACATGAACGAAAAGGTGGTAATCCAATTCATAGAACAACAACTGATCACAAGGTTTGGTATGCCTTCCGTTCTTTTTTTTGACAATGTTGCTTACTTTTATTCTACCTTATTAAAAAAGTTTTCTCTAGACAAAGGAATCATAATAAGATACTTTGCAAACTACTATCCACAGGGGAATGGATTGGCATAATCAACCAATAAGAACCTAGTGAGGATCTTGAAGAAAACATTTGCAGACAATTAGAGGAATTGGCATAGTTCGCTTCATAATTCCTTATGGGCTGATAGAGTAACACCCAAGAAAGATATAGGGAACTCCCCATACTTTATGGTATACGAACAAGAAGCCATTCTCCCGAAAGGGCTATATCTTCCATTTCTTCAGATTTCTCATGGATCTAGAGGACAACCCTCATCGGTTATTGAACATAGAATTGATACCCTCCTCATGCTAGAATAATAAAGGGAGAAATTAGAATCAAAGTTCGTCTCTCATCAACAGATAGTTAAAATATGGTTTAACAAGCATAAGGCTAGAGAGAAGAATTTTGAATTAGGAGACTTAGTCCTGAAATGGGATAGAGCAAATGAACCGAAGGGAAAACATTCAAAGTTTTAGAATCTATGGCTCAGACCTTTCCACGTAGCCGAGAAACTTGGGGCATGAATGTATCGGTTGCAAAATATGAGGGGGGAAATCGATGCCCTCATGGTGAATGGCCAAGACCTAAAACAATTTTTTGTTAAAAAAAAAATGTGTGTGTGTGTGTGTTTTCATGTTATTCTATTTGTAGGTGCTAGGTAGGTTGATTGCAGAGTACTTTATTTATATTTTTCTTTTGTGTGGTGTTTTTTGTGCAATAAATTTGTGTTCCGCAAGGAATTGGTTGACCTTAATCAATACGGTGTAGAAAACTCTATTCCTAACTCACGCTTACATGCAACACAAGAAACGTTGGGAAAATCACATTTTTCTTAAAAAGAGTTTAGTACCTGACCTTTGCAAATAGACGACCTTGGAAAGTGATGAAGTGTCTGCCTGGTGGTCTGGTAAAACCTAAAGGGAAAGATGATAAGTTGGAAAGGAACACATGTCCCTCAATACAGAGCTAGGAACAATTTCACCTTAACCATCTCGTCTTGCAGATAACATACGTCCTCCTCTCCCACTCGCTCAGGGAATATCTGCCAAAAAATAAATCACTTATATCAAATGAGTGAAAAGTAGGAGAGGGTATGAAGATAAATCCACTGGGGCTATGGATGCTCGCTTACAGTGGAGCAAGGTCTGTGACGTCAGGGTGACTCCGTTGGGGCTATGGACACTCGCTGGTAGTGAAGCAACACCGCATCAAGTGAATGATGATAACTAAAAGGCTTAGTGCTAGTGAATGCTTCACTCAGCTCTTGTCAAAAGGGGGATTGGGTCATGGTCAAGAGGAATGAAGGTAGACTAAATGTTGAAAATCCATAGGCGGGTCCAGATTCATAAACGGGGGGAATTATAAATGCAAGGATAGAAGAGACTCTGATAAAAGAAAAACCAGTTAGGTTCCTAAGCATCTTCTGCATCAACTAAGACTGGGGAAGGAACATAGATTCTACTTTCACCCAGTAAATCGCCATTGTTTAGTGCTCAACACACCTTAAAAATCCTTATGAAATTCTATCACTTTTTGGGTACCACTTGTTTTCTTTTGTTGTCTAAATTGAGTTCACTTTGGATGGCAATTTTTTTATTTTTTTTCATGACTCTTATCAAGCAAGTCGGGTTTGTTTCAACTTGTTAAATAAAACCTTGTGTCTAAAAGAACTTGGCATCCTAACTAAGAATCTGCAACTAGCATTGTGACTAACACACTCGTGTTCGACGTTGACAAATTTCAAGTAGGTAAAGTGGCCATGCAGTTACACTAATCATCGATCGTCGATGCACCATCGACATCGGTAGAAGGCAGATTTGGTTTGCGTAAGTTATTCACCATGAAGACTCAAGAGATAGCCGATCCCCATCAGCGTTGGCAAAGTACGTGGTTGAGTTACTTCACAAACACCTAGGATTTATTTTTCCTAAGGTTTTTCCTCGTTTATTAGTCATAATTAGTCATTATCCTGTCCCCTATATTTTAGGGGAGAATATTCCACCTGGAGAAAATTCTCTTTCAGTTAACATTTTAGTTTGACTAGTTGAGTTGAGTCTAGATGTTGCATTGGTTTTTTCACCATGCAACATTGAGATAATCACCATGCTAATGCGCACTTTCCTTAGGATCACCACCAGACTGGCGCATTACCCTTGATTCCTTGATCTACTCCTCACTACACTTTGTTCAGTCAGTTAATTGAAGACTAGTTGACTAGTTAACTTAGCTAGGTGGCGTTCACTCCCGTAACTGCCTGAGAGACTAGGCTAGGTGGCAGTTCACTCCCGTAACTGCCTGAGAGACTAGGCTAGGTGGAAGTTCACTCCCGTAACTGCCTAAGAGACTAGGCTAGGTGGCAGTTCACTCCCGTAACTTTTGGTGTGCATCCAGATTGTTGGGTTCCTATAATCACAGATAACTTGTTTCTTCAGCTGCCTATTTGGATTTTCTCCCATGATGAAAACTTATGGCTTTCTGGACTCGGTTAATTCCATTTCCCCCCTCCATCCATTTCACCCGATCCTTCATCACCCTACTGCATCATTCATCCACCTCTATGCCTTGTCATTTTATCCCATTGGCCACATCTCGCCCACCACTTCTCCCTACCTAAATAAACAAGCTTAGGCTAAAATAAAAAAAACAATAGGTTAATTATGTTAGTAATTAAAATTTAATGTAGTTAGATTGACTAAAATAGATTAAACTTGTTGATAATAAATAAATTATTAATTAATTAATTAATGATTAATAATTAAGTTAGTTTTTTAATACTTGGGTTAGTGATTTATTAATCACACATTAAATTACATGAAAACAATAATAAAGTATATATAAATAAAAAACAATTAAAAATAAAAAATATAAAAAAACATATATTAAAATGAAACATATAAAAAATATAAAAAACATATATTAAATACAAATACAACATAAATTAAAATAAAACAAATTTTAAAATAAAACATTTAACAAATAAAAAACAATAAATAAATAAAAACGAAAAACAAATTAATTAAAAAATAAAATCAAAACTATATCCTAAAGTTTTTACCCACTACATTTTTTCTTTAAGATCGGACCCCCCCTCCCTCACGTCACATCAACACAAGGGGTTTGATCAAGTGGTATTGAGAAAGACACTTGTCACCCCCTGGTGAAATCAGACCCCCCCTCCTAATACCACTTACCACCTTAGGGGGTGTCCGACCAAATCGCTTACCTCTCTAAAACTGCTCTCCCAAAAACTCAAACCGCTCGTTTTCGTCAAATTGACCAGTCGACTTTCAGGAAGGATTCTGGGAAAATGGGAAGGAATTTTGAAAAATCAAGAGAGGTTTTTCTCTATAACGGGATGAAGAACAAAAAAGATTCTCATTTTTTGTACAGGTGCCACCAGTTGGGAGAATAGAAGCCATCTTTCAGCCCCTTTTTTCAGGTTTCCGGTTTTTCCTGTTTTAGTCCTGATTTTGCGGGAGCTGTTTCGACGAGATAGAGATGAAATTGGGGAAACCAAAGGAAATTTTTTCTCCAGACAAACTCATATACAATAAACTCCTAAATTTTTTGCACAGGCGTTACCGTTGAGGAGAAACAAATGTCTGAGTTGACCCCTTTTTTGCAGCAGTTCGACCCGTCTTTCATCGCGGAACAGTTCAAGATTTTTAGGGATTTTATTTCTATTTTTGGCCGAGGTGGATGAATACGACTTCTTAAGCTTGAGCGATTATATCTCCTATTTATTCATGTAATTTTAATGTAAAAGGGTTGATCCTCACTCCCAAGGGAGCGATAATCTGTAATCTATTTGGAAGAGATCTACCAGTAATGAAAGGGACGATTCACATGATTCCTGCATGTGGATGTTGGTGATGTGCTTTCTTCTCTGTTAATTGTTATCCTAATTTGTGATCATTCTGATTTCTATATCTAATCGTTTAAAAGGAGTTTAAGTCCAAAATTTATCTCTGATACTATGTTTCTGGCTTTTAACGATCTGAATGTTTTTCCTCTGATATTAAAGCAAAGAAATTCTTAACTGCTTCTCTGTTTTAATTGATTATCTCCCCTCTTTCTATCTTTCCATCACTTTAACTCAAAAATATCCAACATTCTCATTACCTTACCTTGTGAAGAATCCTAATAAAACCTGTACCTAATCTCAATTTTTAATAGACCCCATATCCCAATGGAATTCTAAAACAGTCCTTCAACCAAACATCTCAAATCTAAAACAAATTCTGCACCTCATAACTAGCTTAAGATCCATGTTCAAACAAATTTAAATTTGACAGAGAGATCCCTCTTTGATTCTTGGAGGGATAGATCCAAGACTCAAAGCGATTTTGATGTTACCTCTGTGACTGCCTCCATAGCCTTGGACAAATTACAGAGTGCTAACATAATGGCGACTCCACTGGGGACCTTTCCTCAGAATGCATATCAAGTTCTAGATCTAATGACTGATGGTGGACAGTGATCAGACACCATAAGGATGAATCATCTGCTTGGCGACTCCAATCATCTCTAGACCAATCCCAATTCAAAGACTCCATTGGAGGAAGAACCTGAAACATGACTAGACCATTTGAAAAGATCAGGTATTTAAGTTGGAATTTTATCCAAGATGTAATTGGTTTCATTTTAATTATTTCTTCCCTTTTTGTGAACATGGCCAAGACCATATTGTTGAAACTCATGTTGATCAAATTCAACCTGAGGAACCTCAAGAGATCAAGCCTAGTTTTACAGATCCTGTACATACTCCTACACTTGTAAATATTCCATATAGATACAAGCCTCTTATCTTACCCCCTATACTCCATGATTTCCTTGCCAATTATTACAAACATCTTCTTAGATTTGATGGAGAACATGGTAATATCACTGCTGAGAAACACATTCAGGGTTTTGAGATTTTTCTTGACCTTTTTGAGGTTGATGAAGTTGATGCCGACATTAGGATTTTCGCTTTATCTTTGCAAGGTAGAGCTAAGGAAAGGTTCAAAAATTTGTCAGCTGCAAGCATTCCAAATCTTCAGTAGTTTGTAGAAGTCTTCCTTGGTAAATGGGAGATCAAGATAAATCTTTTTCTCATTTTAGAAGAGTATGATCATTTGAAAATATTTCTAGGAGAGACAGTGAAACGCTTTTCATCCAGATTCAATCGAGTTTACAATTCCATGCCTGCTGATATAAGACCACCTCCTGGTTCAACTCTTTTACGCTACCCAGATTCCTTTGATCCAGAGATGGCATTTGAGTTGATAGAAAGGAACACTACTACACTCAAGGAGATGTAGGACAGTGCAATTAGCGTGGAAGATAATTTGTTGATCAAAAGGTCAAAGTTGGAGGCATAAGACATAAAGAACAAAGAAAAGGAGCAACTGAAATCTTCAGAAGCTAAACTGGACATTATGGTAAAAACCATGGAAGAAATGTTACACATGATTAGCATAAGAGAAAAAATTGATGTTCAAAGGAATCACGTCCCATTGATCTCAGAGAAAGAAAGAGTCACTTTTCCCAAACACTTTGTATCTCACCCTTGGTATCATGGATTGGAAAATGATCATTTCATGTATTCAATTCACGACACAGTCAAAGATGAAACTCCATCTCAACTTGCAGAGGAACAACCAGATGATATGATGTGCATGCTTGATGACGTTTCTTACCTTGATAATCTACCCAAGTATGATCAATATGATGATGATTATGTGGCTGAAATAGATGTTGATTGTTCAAAGCAATCAACAACATGTTGTTGGCAGGAAGAAGATCAGTTACAACTCAAATATGACAATTAGCCTATGCATATTGATTATGACAGCAAGGAGGAAAACACAACAAATCTCATAGTAAGTGAAAGATCTATGCCTCTATGTTTCTCTTCATTTCAAATTCAGAGAGAAAAGTATACACAAGTTGTTGATAGTAAAGATGAAGAATGTTCTGACCACTCAGTCGAAGATATCATTGAAGATATGGAAGTTGTTATAGACCCAAAATTGAAGCCCTTGAGCTACAATGATTTTCAATTTCTAGATGAAATCTTAGAGCCCAAGACAGAGTATGAGTAACCCAAAATAACTCTATACATTAAGCTTTAATTCATTTCAAATTTTGAAGAAATTTTTTAATCATGTCATGGATGATAAGCACACAGAAGATCAAGAACTTTCATTGGAACCAATGCAACAAACATCTCAGTTTCTACAAGATCCAATAGATGATTTCTTGGACGCCTTGTGTTGTCAAATTCATGGTTCATCGACCAGCTATGAACTTAAAAGAGGCTATGATCAAGACATGATTAGGCAATCAGTTGCATGGTCTGCTTCTGCAGGAGTCTCATTTCAAAGTTCAACATAAAATTTGCAGCCATATCAGAATTGCATGAGGATGCAAAAATCATAGATACAATGCCAGTTCATGTTGCTGACTTGGCTGAATTTAAGAATAAAGAAACAGGTCATTTCTGGCATAGCTACCTAGGTCTCTATAGCTACTTAGGTCATTTCTCCATAACTACCTATATGGAGAAAATTTTCATTGCAGAGCCCCAATCTATTTCTGGCATTACTTTTGTTCTTTAGGATTGTCGAGGTCTCTGTTGTAAAGATCATACTGGAAATTAATCATTAACGCCTTTACAAGCTCTAGTCCTGGTGCTTATTAAAACAATGAAAAAACAAAGTTATTGGATCGACTGTTGGATTGGACTCATTGGCATTTTTCCATTACCTAATTGAGTAGTGATTGCAGTAGATTAGGATAGGAGAGTGTGAATAAGCTCAACATTCTGAGCATCTCTTTTTTAGTAGTGTTCATTTTGATTTGGTTTCATTTAAAAGATCAAAACATGTACATGTTGCAGAATAAGATTTTGGGATCAGCCTAATGAATAAAGCATCGGTCTGCATGTTCATAGTTTAGTGGTTTTTGAAACCTCCCGAAAGAGCTTCCATCCCTAGGTGGATCCTATGTTGGGGTCCTATAATCATAGATAACTTGTTTCTTCAACTGCCTATTTGGAATTTCTCCCGTGATGAAGACATCTAGCTTTCTTGACTTGGTTAATTCCATTTCCCCCCTCCATCCATTTCGTCCGATCCTTCATCACCCTGCTGCATCATTCATCCACCTCTGCGCCTTGTCCTTTTATCCCATTGGCCACATCTCACCCACCACTTCTCCCTACATAAATAAACAAGCTTAGGCTAAAATAAAAGAAAACAATAGGTTAATTGTGTTAGTAATTAAAATTTAATGTAGTTAGATTGATTAAAGTAGATTAAAGTTGTTGATAATTAATTAATTAATGATTAATAATTAAGTTAGTTTGTTAATACTTGGGTTAGTGCTTTATTAATCACACATTAAATTACACGAAAAAAATAATAAAGTATATATAAATAAAAAACAATTAAAAATATAAAATATAAAAAAACATATATTAAAATGAAACATATAAAAAATATAAAAAACATATATTAAATCCAAATATAACATAAATTAAAATAAAACAAATGTTAAAATAAAACATTTAACAAATAAAAACAAAAAATAAATAAAAACGAAAGTAAATTAATTAAAAAATAAAATCAAAACTATATCCTAAAGTTTTTACCCACTACATTTTTTCTTTAAGATCGGACCCCCCCCTCCCTCACGTCACATCACCACAAGGGGTTCCGATCAAGTGGTATTGGGAGGGACACTTGTCACCCCCTGGTGAAATAGGACCCCCCTCCCAATACCACTTACCACCTTAGGGGGGGTCCGACCAAACCGCTTACCTCTCCCAAACCGCCCTCCCAAAAACTCAAAACCGCTCGTTTTCACTAGTTTAACCAGTCGACTTACGAGAAGGATTCCAGGCAAAAGGGAAGGAATTTTGAAAAACCGAGAGAGTATTTTCTCCATAAAGGGTAGAAGAACAAAAAAATCTCTCTGTTTTTGCACAGGTGCCACCAGTTGGGACAATCGAAGCCATCTTTTAGCCCCTTTTTTCAGGTTTTCGATTTTTCCTGTTTTAGTCCTGATTTTGTGGGAGTTGTTTCAGCGAGTTGGAGACAAAATTGGAGAAACCAATGGAGGTTGTGGCTCCAGAGAAAATCATATACAATAAAATCCTACAGTTTTTTCATAGGTGTCACTGTTGAGGAGAAAATGATGTCTGAGTTGACCCCTTTTTTGCAGCAGTTCGACCCGTCTTTCATGGAAGAACAATTCAAGATTTTTAGGGATTTTATTTCTATTTTTGGCCGAGGTGGTTGAATCCGACTTACTAAGATTGAGGGTTTTTTTCTCCTATTTATTCATGTAATTTTAATGTAAAAGGGTTGATCCTCACGCCCAAGGGAGCAATGATTTGTAATCTATTTTGAAGAGATCTACCAGTAATAAAAGGGATGATTCACAGGATTCCTGCATGTGGATGTTGGTGATGTTCTTTCTTCTCTGTTAATTGTCATCCTACTTTGTGATCATTCCAATTTCTATGTCTAATCGTTTAAAAGGAGTTTAAGTGAAAAATTTATCTTTGATACTCTATTCCTGGCTTTTAACAATCTGAATGTTTTTCCTCTGATATTAAAGCAAATAAATGCTTAATTGTTTCTCTGTTTTAATTGATTATCTCCCTTGTTTCTATCTTTCCATCACTTTAACTCAGAAAGATCCAAAATTCTCATTATCGCGCACTGTGAAGAAGCCTAATAAAAGTTGTACCTGATCTCAATCTTTAACAGACCCCATAGCCTAATGGAATTCTAAAACAATCCTTCAACCAAACATCTCAAATCTAAAACAAATTCTGTACCTCATAACTAGCCTAAGATCCATGTTCAAACAAATCTAAATCTGACAGAGAGATCCCTCTCTGAGTCTTGAAGGGCTATATCCAAGACTCAAAGCGGTTTTGATGTTACCTCTGTGACTGCCTCCACAACCTTGGAAAAATTACAGAGTGCTAACAAAAATCACTCTAGAGCACCACTATGGCACATTGGTTCTCCTACAACACACATTCATTAAGTTATACAGAGTATATCATGTGTAAATTATTTATTATTCATTATGGTTAATGAAAATTCTTCCATTCTTTCTCTCCTTCTTCTTCTTTCTTAATTTCTCTCTGAAAATGTGTGTAGTATTTTCTAGCTAGATATATTCTATGCAGTTTCAACACATTTACATGGTATCAGAGCCGACAGACTTCTAAGCAAAAGCTACCCCAAAATTTTTTGCAGGTACAAAAGATTGAAGACAACGGAAAGATGGATTTCCAAAAAGAATTCATCCTTACACCTTACAACTACTTTGCATGGAAGGAGAGAATAATGATTCATATACGAACCAGAGGATTGTACATGTTAAGTTTGAATACAGATACAAAACTGACATCATCCATAGAAAAATCCAAGTATTTAAATTGCATGGATGAAGCACTCGGAACAATTTGCAGTCTTATTTCTCCTGATCTCCTTTTTCATATATATTCATGTAAGACTCCCAATTAATACTAGACCACATTGGAAGGGATATTTGGAAAAAAATATAAGATGAGGGGACACATGTTGGAGGTGGAATTTTTCACATTGGATCCAAAAATCTTCGACAATATCCAAATTTTCTTTACAAAATTCAAGGATTTACTGTCGCAACTAAAAGCTTGCGGGGTTGATAAATCTAAGGAGGAGAAACAAATGGTTCTCACCATTCTCTCCAAACTTGGTCCTGAATTCTCTCTATTCATATCCACATTCAATTCTGTCAGATTCTCCTCTGGAGCCACCTGGAAGATGCCTTCTCTTAAGGACTTTATCGAATCCATGACAAAAGAGAAAACCAAACTCATCAACATGGGAAAAATCAAAGTCCCAAAGGCACATGCATTCACTATGCAAGATGGCAGCCATAAATATCAGAAATCTAAAATTAAAGACAAAAGGAAAGCTCATGCACATCCGAAGAAGGAAGGGTACACAGAACCCTTCACCGATGCCTCTAGATCCAAAGGGGAAAAGGGAATAAAAGGGGAGAAATGCATGTGTTGTCACAAAGGATTCCATCCAAAATCCGCATCCATGCAAAAAAAAATAGATCTAATGAATCAAATACTTCAGAAAAACAACCTTGGATATTGCATCCCCGAGGGTGCCAAGAAGAAGAATCTAGAAGATCAAAATCCGAAGAAAGGAAATTCTAGCCATGCCTTGATTTCCATCAAAGCCTCTCTCGATGCTTCGATCGTAGATTCAAGAGAATCACATCACATGGCTGCCTCAAAAGTAGTATATTCTTCATTGGATGCATGAAAAGGTGCTCCTATTCTGACAGGGGACAACTCTTCTGTCAAAGTCACCGGTAAAGGAAGGATTGAACTCACTAATAGAAGCTTCGAGAATGTGCTACACGTTCCCAAACTTTTCATCAAACTTCTCTCTGTGTATCCGATGACAAATTCCAGCACTAGAAAAAATTCATATTCACATCAAATCCCGTGGACATCTATGACATGAAAACTAACTCTAGGGTTGCAACCAGTGAGGTAAATCATCAGTTTAGATTGTATACTTTTTCCGAATTTATTGAATCTGATTCTTCTTTATTGCTTACTCATGCTGATGAAAGTAGTAGGATATGGCACAAAAGGTTTGGACATGTGAATTTCAGATACATGCAAAGACTTAGCAAGCAAATATTGGTTGATGGTCTACTAGACATCCATTTCTCCAAGGGAGTATGTGAGGGATGTGTTCTCGGAAAACACCCTCAAGAGAAATTCGACAAAGGAAAGTCTCAGAGATCTTCCTCGCCTTTAGATATGATCCACAATGACCTTATGGGTCCTTTTCCACATCCATATATTAGCAAAGAGAGTTTTGTTCTCAATTTTTTTTATGATTTCTCACGTTTTACATGGATCTAATTTCTTAGGATAAAATACGAGGTATTTCAACACCTCAAAGATTTCAAAGTTCTGGTTGAGACACATTCTGTAAAGAAGTTCAAAGTCCTCCAAACTGATAATGGGGGAGAGTATGTCAATCATGAGATCCATGATCTTTTCCATGAGGCAGGGATTCAGTTGCAACACATAGTTCCCTATACTCCACAACAAAACAAAGTTGCTGAGTGGAAAAACAAATCTCTAAAGGATATGGAATCTTGCATGCTGCATGCAAAGTCACTACCATAAAGACTATGGGCTGAAGCACTTAATTGTGCAACATACATCCAAAAGAAATCTCCCCATCGATCTGTCAAGGATAAGACCCCCTACGAGGCATGCAGAGGCCTCAAACCGGAAGTGACCCACTTTTGTATTTTTGGTTCACGTGCATGGGCCCAGATTCCCTTTGAAAAGAGGAAGGCACTTGATCCAAAGAGAATTGAGTGCATTTTTGTTGGATACCTCGATAGTGTGAAGGGATATAGGCTTATTGATCTTTCCTCAGACTGGTTCATCATTGAGTGTAGTGTCCAATTCGAGGAAAGTGTATCGCATGTACCTCAATAACCACATGTAGACACCTTCATTCTTTCACTTGTCTGAGATGATGAGCATGCACATGCCGACTCTTCTTCAGATGAGAGTTATGATTTAGAGGACTTAGATGATTCAGATTTAGAGTCAGTACAATTAGATGTAGAGTTAGAGTATCCATATGGAGTTGCAGAGCCAGAGAAGAGACCCAAGTGGGCACAAAATACTCTTCAGGATGCAGGGGATCTCATTGGTGATCCAACCGATACTAGGTGGACTCGATATGATTTCGAGGAGCCTCTTGTTGCACTCATTTCCATTGAACAATTTCCCTCTAGACATCTTTTCTTGGTTCAGTCTTCATATCCACAATATTATGCTGAGGCTACTGGAATTCCCTTTTGGGAATCCGCCATGTAGGAGGAGTGCAACTCCCTCCTCGATAACCAGACTTGGGATCTGGTTCCCCTTCCTTCTGGGAGGAAACTTGTCATATGCAGATGGGTCTATAGGACCAAGAGAGCAGCGGATGGACATATTAGCATATACAAAGCCATGCTTGTTGCCAAAGGATTTCAACAGGTGCATGGTATTGACTATGATGAGACCTTTGCTCCAGTAGCGAAGATGGATTCCATACGATTGGAACTTTCCATTGTGGTAGCCAAAGTCCATCAGATGGACGTGAAGAATGGATTTCTTCATGGATATCTCTCTGAGGAGATCTATATGGAGCAGCCCCAAGGATTTATGCAGGGCTCATCTTTGGTCTGTTGACTGAAGAAGTCACTTTATGGCCTCAAGAAGGCTTCGAGGGCATGGTATGCCAAGATGGACTCCTACCTATTGTCAAAAAACTTTGAACATTGTAAATCAAACCCGAATGTCTACATGCTTAGGAAGACTGATTCACTTATACTCTTAGTTCTGTATGTTGATGATTTGCTGATCACCGGTTGGTTGAATTCAATGATTGGTGCAGTCAAGAGGATTCTACATGATAGGTTTTTGATGACGGACATGGTTCCACTACACTTATTTCTTGGACTCAAGATCAATCAAGATGCATTAGGAATCAAACTGTCTCAGACCAAGTATGCACGAGATCTCCTTGAGAGATTTCACATGGTAGACTGCAAGTCTTCTCTAAATCCTTTTCTATCAGGAGTCAAAATTGAGGATGGTGAGGAGACTCCATTGGTTGACAACACATTGTACAAACAACTAGTGGGGATCTTGTTGTATCTCACACACTCCAGACCAGACCTCTCCTATGAAGTTGGCGTAGTTTCGAGGTTCATTCAAGAGTTGTATGAGCTACATTGGAAGGATGCAAAGCGTATCCTTTGATACATACAGGGAACCATCACCTTTGGAATTCATTATGAAACAGACTCTACATTATATGCCATCGGGTTTACTGATTCTGACTGGACTGGTGATAACACTGATTGTAAGTCCACATCTGGTTAGTCACTCAGTCTTGGTTCTGGGCCTATCTGTTGGTCGAGTAAGAAGCAAGCTGCCATTTCTCTATCTTCAGCTGAGGCAGAGTATATAGGGGTAGTTAACATAACCATTCAGGATATGTGGCTACACCATTTTCTCACCGAGTTGGGCATTTAGTTTCATTAGTCGATCATCATCTGGTGTGACAACCAGAGCACTCTGAAGTTCTGTAGAGATCCAGTTTAGAGGAATCGGATGAAGCACATCGAGATCCACATGCACTACATTCGRGACTTATTACATGAGGGGATCATTGACCTATAGTTCTATCCTTCAGCTAAATAGATGACAAACATCTTCACCAAGACCTTCACTGAGCAGAAGTTYCATTCTCTGCGAAGTCATCTTGGAGTGAAGGATACAATTGCCTAGCAATTGTAGTTCTTATTTTTACATACATTGTACCTTGAGGGGGGGTTTTCCCATGAGKTTTTCCCTTTTTCCTCACTTTATTTCAGTGTATCTTTTGTATTTGGGTACCTAACATGGCCTCGTTGTCAGGACCCATTCTTTATTTTCACCATAGTGATGTTCAGGGGGGTGTTGGAGTTACTTCACACACACCTAGGATTTATTTTTCCTAAGGTTTTTCCTCATTTATTAGTCATAATTAGTCATTATCCAGTCTCCTATATTTTAGGGGAGAATATTCCACCTAGAGAATATTCTCTTTCAGTTAACACTTCAGTTTGACTAGTTGAGTTGAGTCTAGATGCTGCATTGGTTTTGTCACCATGCAACATTGGGATCATCATCATGATAATATGCACTTGCCTTGGGATCATCACCAGTCTGGCACATTATCCTTGATATACTCCTCACTACACTTTGTTCAATTAGTTAATTGAAGACAAGTTGACTAGTTAACTCAGCAAGGTTGCAGTTCACTCCCGTAACTGCCTGAGAGACTAGACTAGGTGGCAATTCACTCCCATAACTGTTGGTGTGTGTCCATATCACTCTAGACCACTACTATGATGCATTGGTTCTCCTCCAATTTGCATTCATTGAGTTATGAAAAGTATATCATGTGTAAATTTTTCATTATTCGTTACGGTTAATGAGAATTCTTCCATTCTTTCTCTCCTTCTTCTTCTTTCTTAATTTCTCTCTGCAAATGTGTGTAGGATTTTATAGCTAGATATATTATGTGCAGGTTCAACACATTTACAGTACAAGAGGGATAGACATTGACAAAATCCATAAACAACCACCGATAGACGATGACCAATGCGCTTTCTCGGGGTCGGGGAAATCCAGAAGGGTTAAAACAATCGATTTTTTCTACGATAAACATATCTCCGATCACCGACCCTCGATACACTTTCGGCATCGGGAATTTTTTGAGAGATTCAATCCAGGAGAACTTGGGTAGGTTTATCACCGATTGCTGATCCTTGATAATTTTCGATGTCAGCAAGATAGAATCGGGTCTTAGAACGTTTAGCTTAAGAAAAATCCTGATTTTGAATAACATAGGTAGACGAGGATGTCGATATCAAGTGCCACATGTATTTGTCGTATAGGGGTGTCATATGACTTAGTTTCGTCTCGATTCATCTTAAGGTTTCATGTGTCCTAGTCACACCTCCAATTCATCCTTGCCACATCAACTCTATTTGTTGGCATCCGAGCTTTTGCAAGGAGATATCAATGAAAAGTGTTCAAAGTAGAACCTTGACCCTCGACTCACCAGATGGACTAGAGAAACAATGGGATGTTTTGGGCACGATATACGATCAAATTATGCCATTTAATAGAATATTCAATGTTTCATCCCAGATATGTTTCTACCGCATGCGCCGATTGAACAACAACGATTTGAAATCACCGATAGGCCACATTACAACCCGCACCCGCGCCATCAACCTATGATCAAATTTAATTTTAAATGTCTTTGAATATCTGGTGGCTGATTTAATAGAACTACACTCACAACCCAAATTGAATGGCTGATGAGACAAGGTAAGTTCATCCCTATTTAAATCTCTAGAACCGATTTGAACAATTTCATTTTGCGCACAAGTTCGAATTCTAGAGCATCCGAAGAAGAAAAACAAGCATCTCGAGACTGTGCTAATTCTCAAATTATCAAGACCAGGTTAAACAAGAAGTAGAGGGAAAATGCCTCTGAGAAATCCAACCACCATATTCTCGCTCAGAGCACCCAAGCTAAAGGAACCAAAAACATGTGAAGGTTCTTCTCCTGGTACTGCAAGGCAGTTGGAATATACTCCTAGGGCAGAGTCGGTCATAAAAACCTCAACAAAGAAAGATTTTGTTCAACCTCCGGTATTCGGTGATACAAAAGCAACCACTAGATCCAAAGTAATGCTCCCACAGTGGGGAGACATTTTCAACATAATCAGCCGGGAGGAGTACTGAGAATGTATCCCACACAGTGACCCAGATGTAAGGGCGCTTGACGACCAGGTGTTCCCAAACATCCGACGGTCATATTTTCACATGGTAGCCCGTAGAACCCTGATTTTCCCATGCATGGAGGTTTTGAAGTGGCTAACCGACCATACAGATGCACACAAATTCTTAATCAATGATGAGAATGGTGGGTGTGTTAGAGTTTTTCTCCTAACAAAAGTCCAAAAGTATTGCAAACTCATAGATCCAGAGGAGTGGCTAAACACATACTTCGTGGTGAAGTTATACGAATTCCACGACACCAGCAGATTGATGGCCTCATGGTGGAAGGAGGACAAAATTTTTACAAACCGACTACTCCAAGTTTTCAGAAGCATGGATGCCCTTGGAATACACAGTGACGATCTCTAGAAGAAGCTTCAACTGGGGAGCAATAATTTCCAAGCAATTAAGCATATGTGTACAATAGGCCCAGATACCGAAAGAAGGGGAAGCAACCGCTTTCCACATGGCCTCGTACCTGCTCGATGTGATCTGTGCAAAAAAGGTCTTCGCAGACATGAATTTAAGCAAGCATTTTGTAGAGCTCCCTGTTCACATTTATTTCAACATACTATGGGAGAATAGGTATAAAAAATACTATGCACTCATTTGCGATGAATTCATCGCATGTATTTATTTTATTGTATTTAAAAAGGAATGCTTGAGACTATCCACAACAACCAAGAAAATGGTAGAGAAGGTAGGCCACTAGTATTTGGATGAACGCTCAACCTATATCAGGGTGTTCAGGGCCACCGTAGCACCGCATATACTCCTTTCTCATGTCCTGGACCAACTCATTGTTGGAGAAATATACTATTAGACTATCCTGCAGGTCTATAACGCCACACTAGTCAAGGACAAGAAGCGAGATTTCATACCCTACGACTTCCATGTGGGGTTTTATTTGGTAAAGGACATTACTCAAGCCAAACAATAAGGGTCGAGCCAACTTGAATTCGGTTCCCGACAGGCCGATTCCGGAAGCATGAACCTAAATTCCTAGTTCCCCAACATGCTTCATAGGTATCCTCCTATTGGCCATACGTGCATGACAAATTTGAATATGAAATTTTCACAGAATGCACTTAGGACTGGGAGGAGGTAGTACAGAGAATGGCCAACCTGAACATGACAAGGTTCAAGGCTATGAGAATGGATGATCAGGTGGAGACAATAGAGCAGTCATCCCAAGAGGCCCTTAGAGTTAGGGAAGAAATTAGAGAAGCAAAGACTACAAAAGCTTAAAAGAAGAGGATTTCTATTGTTATAAGGGGCGCAGAGGATCCTTGATCATCTACATAATGACCCTGATCTCATAGATATGTCAAGGATTCCCACTGATTAACCAATCAAAAGCAGAGGAGAGCCAAGTGGATTAGAGCCAATACAACTCAAAGATATCACTGGGCCAAAAAACCCTGAACTTCCACCACAACAGATCAGATGACCATGGGGAATTTCAACCCAGCCTAAGATAATAAGGACACCGGGTAGGAAAAGTGTACCAAACCCCTTGTTTGACTTAATAACCATCTATGATGATGATTAGAGTTTGGAGGTGTCTCTGGTGACTCCAGTGGAGATTATGGCGAAAAAGGAGCCTGAGATATCGTCTACCCCAGGTCCTGATGATTCAATTCAAAACCTTCCGTAGAGAGACCATGAGGTTGAAAGTGTCTTAAACAATGATCTACTCGACTTTCCGGGAACCCCAATAGATAGCACAAGGGATGAGCTATAATTGGTTGGATAGAAAGAGGAAATTCCACAGCAAGAAATTGACACTTCGACGACCGATTACTAGCTAAGTACCAAACCTACCCCTAGTTCTTCAGTTTTGATCGATACCTCACCAGCCGATGGGAAACAGATGGAGGTCGAGCCATCATGACATATGGAAGAAGTTCAGGAACCCATCCTAGAACAGATACATATAACCAAGAGCTTGGAAAATACTCTAACCTGGGGAGAAAAAAAAATCCCTGAACCTTTTGAAGAGGTCTCCGACATACAAGCGATTTCCTATGACAGGAAAAGAAAAGCCATCATGAAGAGAACCACTAAGAATAGGAGGCTTACGTTGGATAACTTGATTCTCATCACTACAGAGGAGAAGTTTCTCAACACAGAACACACCAAGACGTCTGATATTATCGGCACAGGGATGGATATCACATATGCCACATTGGATAGAGAAAGAAGATATGAAAAGGAGTTGGCCCCTGCACTTAAGGAGTTGGAGCATCTGTTCCATTTGGAAAAATACTATCAGGGCTCCATGCAGGCCATGGTGTTTTTGAGAAGTGAGTTCCAATATGCCTATGCTAAATTCGTGAATGAACGACACCTTTTCACTGCAGGTATAGCCGATTTCCAATAAGACACCCTTATGGCACTAGCGACCTGCAAGGATGTGGAAAGGTGGTATGAGAAGGATCACCAAGCGGTAGAAAGGATCAATTACATAAGCATGGTTCAAAAGGGCCGAGACACCAAAGAGCATGAAATTTGGGTGCTGAGAGACATCAACATAGATCGGATCAGGAAAGCGGCTGAATATTGGGTAAAAATGGCCCAGGAACCTTAGTGCGAGATTCAGGAGAAGTGGGCCGAGTGCGAAAAGATCTGGGAAAATATTAATCGAGAGATGAAAGACATCAACCTCCCAGAATTCGGCTCACCCGAGGACTTTGTCGACCTGCATGACATAGTCAAGCAACATGCAAAAACAAGACTCGGCATGGACAACAAAGATAGTAAAGGTGGCGAGCATGGCGCTAGGTCAAGTACAACAATTCATGGAGTGTTCGATTAAGGCTCGAGCAGTTTTGCAGTAGTTAAGTGTTAAAATAGTCAAGTACAGAGCACAAACAATAGAAGTGAAAGAAATTCTTTTAGCCCCGATGGACCAGCATAGGTTTCCGTAAGCCAACACATGCGAGGAACTCTTTGTCAAATGGTCAAAGTATGAGAAGAGTCATCCATTTCAGTAAAACTATTTGATGATTCTTAGAAGACAGAGATATGAAAGCGCCATGTGGCGATATTTTGTTTTACTTAGGTTTCACTTGTAATATCTATTTTTAGTTAATGATTTATTATAAATAAGAGGATTGACCTTTTGGAAAAGGTCTATGGTTTTGGGAAAGATCCTCATTTTTGGAATTGTAAAGAACTATTTCTGAAGTACCTTAATTGAGAAGTCTTGTTTAGGACCGGAGACAAATTTCTATTTTTCATCAAAGGCGTTGTGTGATTGTATTGAGGAGGAATTACTTCCAACTTCATTTCATTAATCGATGCTGTAACTAGTAAGAGTTTTCTGAATCTATTGATAAGTTAGTTGTTTCAATATTTTTTGTAGTTCTTGTCTCTAATGATGAAAGAAAATCGTCGTGTTAATGTGTGATTAATGTTAGATATAAGAAAACTATTTTTCTTGCCATCATCTTATTGCATGCATGTTTTCTTTCAATAATTCTATCTCAGTCAATAATGAAATACCAAGAAGTTAATGTATTAGTACTAGGCTTGTCACAGGTGTGAATATATTTGTCTGCATGCTTGAGCAAAAGGGTTGTCCCAAGATCATCCTTCTTCAGTAGTTAAGAACCCCTTTACCAACTGGTTTATACCAGTACACATCCTTTGATCAGACCCATCTAATAAAAGAAAAGACAAAAAGAGAACATTTAAAATGAAGGAGGAACTTTCATAAGAAGATATTCTATCAATCACTATGTAAATCCCATCGATAAATTGGCTAGATCGAAAGATTTGGAGAACCATTCCACCATCAAACGTTGTAGATTCTAATTGGGCCTCCGTGGCAGGTTTGGTTCCTGCTATTGAGTTAAAGGGATTTAGGACCCCTCAACATGCTCCTTCATCACTTCTATATTCTCCAAGTGTAGCTTCTCTATCCTTCCCTTTGTTTCTTCCAACTATGTAATCATCATTTCTGCCCCTTCCTGCAATGGCTCCAACTGAGCCCGCCTTAACTATTCCTCCATATGGATTGACTTCGTCTCAGCCTGTAGGGTATTAATCTCCTTCTCATTCTTCATCAATTCTCCTATGTTCATCGCCTTTTGTTTTTTCTTCAAGTTCTGGACTTTAGTGTTTATGTTTCCCTTCTTTTGATCTAATTATTGAATCCTTTCATCTTCTTGCAATTATTTCCACATTTTCACTGTACTGTTGTACAGTTCTATCATTCTATTAACCTACCCTTCAATATTTTATGTGTATTCTATAGCTTGTTGTTCCCTTTTTTCTTTGATCTGTAGTGGAGTGATAGGGATCACCTTCTCTTCCAGGTCTGTGATTTCCCGTATGTAAATTTCCATATCCTACGATATATTTTGGATTTTCTCTTCTTTGCTTAAATCCTCTCCTTGTGCAATGTCTGGGATAGTCTTAAATACTTCCTAAAGACTTTGTTCTATTTTCTCCATGCGTTGTTTTTCCTCATCCTTCCCAGGTTGTACTTGGTTGAGGGATATATCCAGTATCTCCTTTTCCTCCCTGACTGTCTCTAAGTTTGTCGCATCCATCCTGTCCCTTGATTGAACTTGATTTGTGACGCTTATATGTAACTTGTATAATTACTTGGTTGGAATATTGGACAACACCAAGTCCAACTGCTCTATATCCTTCAAGGGTTTCTGCATTGTGTCCTTGTCTACTTGTAGTATCCCTTGGTTGATTTGGAAAGTATCGCTTCCCATTGTTTCTATCTGTACTGTCTCATTTTCTTCATGGGTTTCCTCCTGTTGTGCTATGCCTTTTTGTTGTGATACATTGATATGCAAGATTTCTAAAAATTCCTTAAACTCCATCAATTTTTTTTTATCAATTATTCTCTTCATGAATTTGCGACGTATAGTTCTTCTTCTCTTCGATCCTACACTTTTTCGGCTACCAGTTCTGCATCATCCTCAGTTATGGTGAGTTGAGGAGCATTTTTTTGCGCCTTCATATTCTTTCTTTGTTCTCCTGTCTGCATAACCAATTTTCTCTTTGGT
>SNQJ01S0062728.1:54391-74758 GCA_010110895.2 Picea sitchensis
GAAAATTGCCTTGTAAAATATTATTTCGTAGTCAATCTGGACTGTTCATTATAAGGTCACAGATTTGACGGTAGAAGTTATTTTTAGGGTTTTTTACCGTAGAAGGCAACCTTGTATTATGAGGGAATTGTATTGTGGCTGTGTATTATCGTGAATGTTGTATTCTGAGAGAGGAGACCGCGAGAGAAAGAAGAGGAAGTTACATTGGTTGAGCTGTAGGTTGTATCCCTTCATTTTGATGGATAATAAAAAGGAAGGACCTAGAAATTTCTCTGGTGGATGTAGCCCACACTGGGTGAACCACGTATATCTATGTCTCTATTGTATTGTGTATCTTCTATGTTTTATTTCTGCATTTGTTTTATTTTATTCCTCCGTGATTCTATTTTTCTAACATTGATCTCCCCCATTTTTTCCTTCTGTGCACTCAATTTCTAGTACTTATACCCTAGGTATTGTTTCCTTCTTCCTCTTCTTCTTTACTGTCATGCTACCTTCTGTTGGTTGAGTGTGCTCTGATGCTTTCTTAGTATTTTCTACTGGACTACTTGATTGTCCAGTTCCTTCTTGTTCCTTTCCCTTTATTCCTTTCTTTTCAACCACTGGTACATTCCACTGATCTGGCCATTCCACTATCACCCATTGTACTTATTTTGTCGTGATACAATATTGCATCTTCAACCATTTCTTCTTTGGGTCCATCATTGCTTGTATCCACATGTTATGTCTAGATGCTTTGAATTTTTATATCCCTTCATTCTCCTTCACCACTTCAGGTGAGATCCACCATGTCTCTTCTATCGTTTCCTATATCTCCTCAAGATACATGCAAAAAATGCTAGTATTAGCTTTCCTTTTCTTAGGATATGTTTTGTGACACATGCTTATATACCTTGTTGCGCGACAACTTCCTCTATTGTCACATAAGGATGAGTATTTTGGTTCTGCCCATGCCACTAAGGATATCAAAATTAGTAGCCAAGAATAATGGAACTCTGTCCCAGAATCCTGTGCATCTCTGCAATCCTACAAAAATAGATTGAGCAAGTATGGTGCCCAACTAATTATTGTCCCCTTCGTGCACTGCGCAATTTTTTCTACCACTTAGGATGGTGCCTCTTCCTTGTGACATTTTATTAATAACTTGAAAACCATCAAATTTTCTATGAATCTTGTGGCTGGCTCATTTATATTCTTGATGACCACGCCTTCGCTTCCCCTATCAGTGCCAAATTGGGATTTTACTCCTTCTGCAATGGTATTTTCCTTCATCTTATCATCTAAATATTGCTCTAGCTTCACCCCATTTGTTGGAAGCCCTGTAATATTTGCAATTAGGTATACATCAGTTGGGTCAAGTCTGTCCATCCACAAAAATCCTCCATGTGCTCTTTCCAGTAATTGCTTGACACAAACATTGACATCCTTCCCCCTACCAAAGTGATGGATTTCTAACAAATTCATGATGCTTGAATTGTACAACCCTATAATCCATTATTTAGGTTCTAATGTTGGGATTCATAATGAGATTATCCCTTTGTTCTCCATATAAATTTCCTGTGCCAGCTCATGAAACTTAGACACCTCTATGACATCGTGATCTGCATACTTCATTTTGGGGACAAACCCCAACATATCCTCTATAGCTATTATTGGTTCTAAAATTTGGGGAAATGATAGTGAAACCTTCTTCTATGTGCGCGCTACTGTTACTACTGGCCTTGTTTTCCTCTTTGATGGACTTGTTGTCTAGTTTTGTGTTTATTCCTCTGTGTCCTGATCTTCTTCGATGTCATGTTGTTCTACCCTAATGTTTCACGTTCCCTTGGGTTCATCCGATTTTATTCTTTCGTCATCTCTCCATTAATTTGTTGTGGTGCTACCAAACCCAACTACTATGTGGGGTTATGTTCTTCGGTATGGTTTTGTCTTACTTCCCTTAGATCCACATCCATTTTCTCAGTGATTGGCTCATGTTCTTCAACAAGTGTTGGGCTCACTGGTTCCTCGACGGGTTATGGGATCACATCCACATCGACAATTCCTTCTAGTTGAATATGGTTTTCTACCTATGCGGTTGATTTCTCTATGGACTTCACAACACTTTCTGTGTTTCTTGCAACTATACTAGGAGCTCCAACTTCCAGTGACACCATTTCGAAAAATCCTGAAACTACTACTCCAAATATTTTCTTAAACCTTCGGAAATACCTACTCATGGTCGAATTTATCTCCTTATCTCTCATATTCTTCAAGTCACAATGAGGCTTACCTTGAAATTTTCCTACTTTTATACAGATTGTCATAAATGCTCTGTTTTTCCCACTTTTCCGTTTACCACCCTTTTTTTTTTTCTGACCACTTTCCGTCTCGGCACACTGCGTTCATATTTTCTTGTCGCACAGTGTATTCAAGTTTTTTCATACCACTTGCCAACTTATATTGTGCTTTGTATCCTTCAACTATCTTTCTACCACTTATCCATCTTCTTTTTGGATTTTTCTTCTATTTCTAGATTTTTCTTCCTTTTTCTTCTATTTCTACTTTTTTCTCTTCTTTTTCTTATTTTAACTCCTACTATATACATTATGTACAATTCTAATTTTTTGCACAACATATACTGATGGTTAGTAGGTCGACTATCCCTATACAGTTTCATTTGACTACTATTCACCAATCCTTGCATCTCCTTTCTTGCTAAATCTTGCAGCTGCACAACACCTCCATCTATGAGAGGATTTGTTTCATATGGCCCTAGCCAATGCATCCTGAACTTCCTACAATGCTGTAAGTATTTACTGTCATAGAGGAGAATCATATCTCCTTCCTTAAATTTCTTCTTCTTAATGTGTTTGTCATGCCAATCCTTGTCCTTTTCTTTATGTACCTCCTGATGGAAACCATCTACAATCCTATCTTATTCTAATTCCATGAGTTGTGCCAATATTTCTTGATATGCACCTCTTTCTATCATGTTTGTAATTGCTGCAATGCACAGACTAGGTATGAAATACCCCAAAGGAACTACTGCTTCCTATCCATACACCAATCTAAAAGGTGTCTTCCCTGTAATCTTCTTGCATGTAGTTCTATAGGCCCATAACACTGTTTGTATATTCAAATCCCAATCATCCCTGTTCACATTGAAAATCTTGGTTAAATTCTTCCACTAACCCATTATCTTAAGGATGGTAAGGAGTGATCTTCTGATGATATATCTCGAATTATTCAGTCATTTATTGGATAGTAATATTGATAAAATGAGTCCCCTGATGACTCATCAGAACTCTGGGGTATCCAAACCTTGTGACTACTTGCTCAAATAAAAAGTGTGATGCAGTTTCTATGATGCAATCCTTCATTGGTTTTTCTTCATCTCATCTAGTCAAATATTCCATCGTTGTAATGATATACCTTTCTCTTAACCTTCTGACTAGTGGATTAATTGGTCCTACAAAATCTACTTCCCATTTATCAAATAATTTCAAAATTACTTGAGGTCTTAATCACATCTCATCCCTCCTGGATGGATTTCCCAACCTCTGACAGACATAACAATTCTGACAATACTCCTTTTCATCCTTGTGAACTGTTGGCCACCATAATATTGCGTGCAATATCTTCTGTGCAATAGCTTTACCTGCATAATTTCCTCCAGCTATTCCTTCATGTGCTTCTATTAAAATGATAGGCCTTTCATTCTCCATAACCCATCTCCTCAAAATTTTTTCTGCACCAAATTTGTACAAGTGACTTGCAATTAGTTGGTAGTCTACAACTCTAGCCAATAATATCAGCAAAATATTCATCATCAATCTATACTGAAAAAAAATGTACATCTCGGAAATTATCCTCCAAGTTGTTGGGTTCCTCTTCATTAGTTATCATGGACAAATGATCTGACCCTGCATTCAATATTCCAGGTTTCACCACAAATTCAAAGTCAAACTCCTGAAATAACATCAACCATTTTCATATTCTTCCCCCCAACATTGGATTATTGACCAAATATCTAAGAGCATAGTGATATGTAAACATCTTAAAATGTTGACCTAACGAATAATGTCTAAAATTATGCAATGCATACACCATAGCCAACCCTTCTCTTTCTGTTGTATTGTAATTATGTTTTGAATCTGACAACTTCCTTCTTGAAAATACTATAGGGTGATATATGTCACCTTCTTCTGACTGTGTCAATACTTCTCCAAGCGTTATTGCAGATGCATCCACATGCACATGAAGTTATTTTGACCAATCTGGAAACACCAAAATTGGCTTTGTCACCATTTTCTCCTTCAAGATATCCAAACTTTGTTGGAACTCATCATTCCTATGATACTTAATGTCCTTCTTCAACAATTTCTCCATTGGTGAAGTGATCTGTTCATATCCCCTTATAAACTTCTTGTAGTAGCATGTATGACCAAGTGTAGATTTTAACTGGTGCACTGACTTAGGTGGTGGTAGATTAACTATGACAACAATTTTGGCAGGATCAACCAACAAACCTTGTTTACACACCACATGCCCTAAAAAAATACCAAAAGGTGCATTGAAAATGCATTTCTTAATATTCAATGAAATCTAACACTGTCTACACCTATCTAACATCAATATTAACACTTCAACGTGATCCTTCAATAAGTTAAACATTATCCAATCATCCAAATAAACTTCCAAAAGCTTATGAATAAAGTCTTTAAAGGAAGCTACTACTACCCTTGAAAAAATTGTAGGTGTATTCTTCAACCCAAATGGCATCACTGTATATTGATATGATCCCCATTCTATTTCAAATGTAGTCTTATGTCTATCTTCTGGTGAAATTTTGATCTGGTGATATCCTGAAAATCCATCAGTGAATGGATAGAATTATTGACCTCCTACATTCTCCAAAACTTCATCTGTCAATGTGGTAGGAAAAGGATCGTGAAGGAAGGCATCATTGAGCTTTCTCAAGTATACACACATCCTTATTCCCCCTTTCTTCTTCTCTTGAACTACCATAGGGATAATCCATTCAGATTCTTCCACAGGTTCTATGACACCAGCCTCTAACATCTTATCAATTTCTTCCTTCACTGTCTGCTTATACATTGGATTCAACTTGTAAGGTCTTTGTCTTATTGGTCTGGCATCTATCTTTAAAGGGATATTCATCTCTCCAAGTTCTCCTACAACCCCTTTCATCTCCGAGAACATCATTGGAAATAGGTCACTATACTCCTGCAGTAACTCTGTTATTCTCTCTACTATTTGATTATCCCAATAGTCTCCAATACTTGCAATATTTGGGATTTCTTTTGTTCCAATGTTTACCTTCTTGATATTCAGTGATGCAACATGTCTTCCAATGTTTACCTTCTACTTTTCTTTCTCCTTCAATTTCTGTAATCTTGATGTTGTGCGGGTTTTCTTCTGCTAGATTATATTCTTATGTGACGTGATAACAATGTAATAACTATTTGAATGTCTGTCTCTTATGATTCCGATAACTTGTTATAATCTAAAATTCTGGTTCTTCAAAGATCCTATCTCTTACCAACTTCAGTGTCGTATCTACCTTTGGATTCTCATGCTCAAATGTAAATGTAATGACAAAGTTTTGATTCATTTCTTCCCAATTTGCAGTTTCTTTGCGTTGTTCCAATTTTGTGTATCAATTCCTTGGGATTCCTTCCAATGTATGAATAGAGTGATGTGGCCACTCCTATGGTGGTACTAATAAACATTGAATTATACATATTTCTACATGTTCTTTGGGTTTTCCCATTCCATCATACTTCTCCACATATATGTTCTCTTTTTCTGCTCTAAATCTGATGCACAATAACCTTTTTCATTAATACCAATTACGAATCTTCTCCTTATGAGTACCCCACCACTGTGCAGGTGTAGATTTCAAAGAAATATCCAAAATTGGTAACCTCTGACTTTCAAAAACTTCTAACTCAAAATTTGTTAAAAATTCCTCTAAATCATTCTGACCATAAAAAGTGGGAGGTTCTCTTACCTCTGTACCAAATCATCTTAGTGTGTGTGTCATCTTTGTGCATATTTTGGTGGATAAATCATGCAATCACTATAACCAATTCTCTATTCCTATTTCAGAGTATGAAGCACACAAACTAATGTGTCTCCAACTAAGCACACCATCTATTGTTGGGTTCACATAATCTTCTTCTCACGCGATAGCTCTATACAACTGGTTTATGTCTTCTGTAATAAGATTATCTGTCACAGGTTCCACATAACTTCCTCCTTATGAGGGATCTAATGGCGCAATAAATCTATATTCTCCTGATTCAAAGATCATTTTTCTAGTCTTCAGGTTGATAATATCTTGATTGTCAAAATCCCAATCTAGTCCCAACAATGCTAGATATGGTGAAGTGTTATCTACTATGTCAATCACCTTAAATTATTCCATAGTGCACATACCATCTAGATCTACTTGTATTCCCTTCAATATACCAATTGGTACCACTCTATGCTGATTTTCTAGCTTCAACTGAATAGGTGAAAATCCCAATGTAGGTTCTCCCATCGCTTCCCATGTCTTCTTAGGAAGAACATTTACTTTAGACCCTAAGTCTAGTGTGATATCCCCCATATTGAAGTCTCCAATGTTTTCATTCAACCTGAACTCCCTACTTATTCTTCTCTTCTTATTAACTTGATTGAATCTCTTCTATTCTAGTTTCATATATTCCCCATAATTGCACTTCTTTAACAAACTCTGTAATACTTGTAAAGAGTTCTTATCATTCAACAACTTTACATAAGACCCCACAAAGTTTCTCAGATTACTTACTTGTTCTGACGGTTGATATTTGATGGTCTGTTCAAACGAATGAGGCATGTCATACACTGGTACATCATCTCCTAGATTTGTACCTAAAGTAGACGTAATATTCTCCTTTAAATATCCTTTCTAGCCTCTTTGAATGTCTCCTTATCCTTGCATGCATCAAAATTATGTTGAGGTGTTGTATTATTTATGACCCACTGGTACTGGTCCTGATCCTTCTTTACTGCATATAATCTTGTCTTGGCTCCACCTCTAGTAATGTAACACCCCAAGGCCGAGCCCCTGTTGAATTGTAATTATGTTTATAGGCTGGTGTGCCAAGTGTTTATAAACAAAAGACTTATATGTTTATTAGGTCGTAGAGCCTAGATGCTTAAGGCCATGAGCCTAATTTTTGTATATGTAAATGCACATATCATTAATAAAACTACACTGCTGCGTGTAGACCGACCACAAAGAAAGAGTTATGGGGGACTAGGCTCCACTAGGTAGGGTAAGGGAGGGGGATAAGTGTCTAGGCCTAGGGGCTAAGCTAGAGGGCTTACCTCTAAGGGAATAATATTTTATTATTATTTCCTAAAGGATAAGGTGGACATGATAGGTGTTGTCTTAAGTTCCTGGGAAAAGAGAATGAGTGCTAAGTGGAACTCATGCGGCTTCAGGAAAACATGTGTCAACTTGGGCGCATGTAGTTTATAGTTGGGAAAGCCAGCTCATTGGGGGTTCCTCCTCATCATTCTCATGACCGTTATGATTCTATGGAACTCTGTCACCCTTCCAGATTCATCGAGGATTCATGCATTGAACTAGTTTTCCATCATCATCGCCTCTATATCTAGCACAATACTTTATAATCCTGCAGTGGTACTTGAGTTATCCTGTGTGTCTCCTGTGAGGCCCGATGCACCCTGTAACTGCATGAGCCGTGTTGTGTATTAACTATTGGCCATTACAACCCACACAGTTCCTTGACTAAGTGTGGATTTATGCCATCGTCTGTTCTTTATTGAGCTTTGATGTTTCCATCACCTTTTCGGGAATTGACTTAGAAGATGGACTGAAGAAGCAGGTTGTCAGACATGTGGTTTGAAGAGGCATGTTTTTAGGCCCGTGGACTGAAGAATCAAGTTGTCAGGCTTGTAAGAAACTCTCTCTCCAGGTGAGAGAGGTTGTCGGGGAAGTGTTTTCCCAGAGGGAGCCCAACTACAACCATAGTGCTCGGAGAATTCCTATCCGACCTGTTGCTGAAGCCCTGGAAGGGAAGTGGGGCAACTGAAGGACTATTGAGCAGAGAATGGGAAAAATTCCTGGGGTGGGATAGGTATGTGGGGAATGAGAGGCTATAGGATGTTAGTGTGAGCTATCCCTGGGAGATAATCATTCCTATTGACCTGTGCGACTTTCCTGTTTCCCTTGCCAAGCCTAGGAATCCCTTTCCCGATGGAGTTTATTCCCATCTTGGGTGTGACCCACTGCTGAGCATGATGAGCAACGTGGTATAAAGCTGGGAAGTTTGTGGAAGGTCTACACGCAGTTGGTGGTCATCTATTGAAAGATAAGTACCAAATATTTTTTGATTGTATGTTGTGTAATTGTACATGTTTTATAACTTGATGAGTAAGGGCTAGATATATCATATCTGATGTATGTGTAGGCTTACTATTATTTCTGCATTAATTTGTGTATGGTTAGAACATGTCGTCTGTATGCATATATTGTCAGTATGTTTTAATGATTATTTCTGCATGAATAAGTGGCATGATTAGAATGTTGTAACTGTTAATTTGAGTTAGATATGCATGCATATAAATTCATAATTTGGTATCAGAGCTAGTTGGAAAAATATAAGGTTGTTTGGGTAGCGTTACCCGGTAGAGGTTGATGGCCGGGAATGTTACAAAATTGTATTAGAGCTAAGAGAGACATCCAGGAAGTGACATTTCCTGACCTGTTGGTGGATGGGGACATTATAACATGGTATCAGAGCCATGGTTTCAACACTGAGCCTCAATGGGCCATGGTAGTGAAAGTTGAAGAAAAAGTTTTGGAAAATAATTGTTGTCGAAATGGAAAAATCTCAAGTTCAGAGCCCATGGTTTCTACCTGGAACCTGGATGGGCCATGAATGAGAAATTCAACATAGAAAGTCCACAGAATTTTGAGGTACAGAGTGCCAGAAGGGCATTGAAAGAATACCTGAGAAATGGCCACAGAGAAAGAAATCACACCATTCATGGTGTTGGGGCCATTATATCTAGGCGAGAGCAAGATAAGCCATCAGATCAAGTGAATATTAAGTCATGAATGTCAGGTCTCATTGAAGGGAGATTGAAGGTGGAGAGCCATTGTGGAGGTCGGGAAGGAAATTAAAGCATGATAAAGTTGAGACTCTACAATCCCTCAAGATCGTTGATCTTGCTAGATCAACAAATCAACGATGTATATTGATACCACTATGGACGAGCATCTTCGCATTGTGGAGACCGAGAAGTAAATTAAAGGGTGAGAAAGTTGAGACTCCACAATCCCTCAAGATCATTGATCTTGCTATATCAATAGATCAATGATGGATATCGATCCCACTACGGATGAGCATCTTTGCATTGAGGAGATCGGGAAGGATATTAAAGCATGAGAAAGTTGAGTTTCCGCAATCAATCCTGGCCATTGATCTTCATGGTCCATTAAAACATGACTGTCGATCTTGAAAATTGAGATAAGCGCCCAAATGTTAAGTCGAGGTCACAACTCTTAGTCACATGTAGAGAAGACAGAGCGAACTTCATGCAATTCCTATCCGTCGATCCAAGTAAGGGACATGTGTTGGAAAGTTAGCTTGTTCGGGAATTCGACGTTCGAGAGAAATGGAGTGTGTTGATGTGCAAACTCCCGATGTCCCAAAGTATAGAGTTCATCCAGACCATTCATCAAATAGGACACATGTTAGCATATTGTCTTGTTCAGGAATACAACATTCAGGAGAAACAAGGTGAGTGGAAACTCCCGATGTCCCGAAGTCTCGAAGTCCAGAGACAATCCAGACCGTTCGTCGAAGACGATGCATGTCAGAAGATCAACTTGTTCAGGAATTCGGTGTTCAAGAGAAATGGGGGTGTGCTAAGGTGAAATATCCCGAAGCTCGAAGTCCCAAAGTGACGTGGCATGATGACATCACCCATGGTGACATGGACTTCCTTAGTCCTGCCACATGTCAGTCAGAATGGTACTTTTGACGACCTTGTTGGACCAAAAGAAATCCAACATGTGGGGAAACATGCCACCAACTAATTGTTGACAGCTGTACCATGTGGGCCCCGGAAGGTAAAGTAGATCGAAAATTTGGAGTTCGGGAGATTTGAGGAATGCTAAGGTAAAATCTTTCGAAGTCTCGAAGTGACATGGCCGTGCTAATGTCACCAAGGATGATACAAACACATGGGATGTGTGCCGCATATTAGTGAGTTAAGAACCTATGGAGGATAACCAATTCAAGGAAAATTGGGAGAGCATGGGTTGAGAACTCCTAAAGGCCAGAGCATCAGAGTTACGAAGTAAATATCAACCATTGGATGCTGGGAAGTTGAGGACTGTTGATCCACCCAACTTTGCAAGTTCGCCAATGTGACACTCTGGGAGATTGGTTGTGATGCGATTTGGATATTTCTGAAGCCCAGAGTTTCAAAGCTCTTATACACCATATATTAGAGAAAGGAATGTGGGCCGTAGATCAATCGTTCTTCACATGTTCTATAGTTTGTTTTTCTATGACGTTGGGATGCACAGAAAAAGGGAAACCTCCAAAGCCCCGTAACCCAAAGTTTCAAGGCTCCATATAAGTGCCCAAATCATTAGCATTGGGTCACAACCGTGGTCCCATGAGAACCAAGGGCAGAAGAAAAAGGGGCTAACACCCAAAAATTTGTTGTAGAACAGAGAAAGGCTTAGAGATAGAATCCCGAAGGGGTTCTTGACCAACCAAGACCCACTGAAAATGGAATATGATATTGCTTTTATTGAATCAGATTGGTTTATTCTGGAAAAAATTTAAAGTCTATTTGCGTGAAAAAAATTCGGTTGACTGCACATTTTGTAGAATTAACAATTTTCAGAATCGAACCGAATTGTCGCATAGTGCTGAGAAATGGAGGAGGCACATGATTCTTACAGTTCAGAAAATGAAGCTAGAGGAATGGATGTCCATTTGGGAGTTGAAGGGACTAACCCCAATGGGCATGGAGAAGAAATAGATAAAGACGCGGTCATGATGAAAATCATTAAAAAGTTGCAAAAGGATGTCCAAATTCACCGGGAAGATAACAAAAATCTCATGAAATCCAGGGAGCAATAGAGAGAATTCAACATAAAGTTGATGCAGATCCTGGAAATAATTGAAAATAAATTGGATAAGGAGAGTGGCTCAATCAAATCAAGAAGTCACAGAAGAACAAAAGGTGATAGCAGACATCACCAACACTCCCTGAGGAATTCCAATAAGAGAGTACACAATGGCTCAAGTCCATCCCCTATTAGGAAGCATAAGAGGTCTAGGGAGGATGAGCTATGAGGGGAAATGAACAAAATCAAACCTCCTACATTTGATGCGGAGCATAAGAAGGATGAAGATGTAGAGACATGGATGTTGGGAATGGGAAAGTATTTTCAATTGAATAATTATTCTTCTCATGTAGAAGGAAGAATTTCCATCTATCAACTCAAAGGTAATTCATCCATGTGGTGGGATTAGCTTGTGCAGGTGCAAGACATTGATGAGAAAAAATTTACTTGGAGGGAATTCAAGAATTATTTTGAAAATAAATACTTGACTAAGAGGTACTATGATAAGAAAATAAAAGAGTTCTTTGAACTCAAGCTGGGAAGTATGTCCATTGATGAGTATGAAAGAAGGTTTTTAGAATTGCTTAAGTGTGTCTCTTTCATCAAGGATGAGAAAGTAAATATTCATAGGTACTTGAGTTGTTTTCCATCATCCATCAATGGCAAAATACAATATTATGATCCCAAAACATTGGAGGAGATCATAAGGCGAGATAAGTTCCTATATGATTAAAAACAATCAAGAACAACTTTCCAAAAATCTTGGGAAGACAAGAAGAAATTCAAGATGGATCAGAGGAAGAAGGAAATTAAACCACCATTGTTCAAAAATAGTCCTCAGGGACAACCAACTTCTAGAGAAACCAGAACGATTGAGACAGGTGGTCAAAGGCCAAGGCATCCACCTATTCAATGTTGGGGTTGTAAATGAGATCATATGTTTAGAGATTGTCCTCACAGAAGTGATAAAGTGAGAGATGTTCACAATGTTCAGTGAGCTGAAACAATGGGGGAAATGAGCATAAATGTACCAAGGATCTATGCAGCATTGGACAACAAGAAAACAGAGTATCAATCACATATGATTGAAGTGAAAGGTATGATAAACAACCAAACCATTACTATTTTAATTGATTCAGGAGCTAGTCATAGTTATATAGATCCTAAGATGGTGGAAAGTTTTCATTTTCTAAGAAGCAAGCATGAAAAATCTTGGTTGGTGCAGCTAGCTACTGGAGCCAAAAGAAAATTCAATGAGATGGTTAAGTCATGTCTTATGGACATGAATGGACTAAGCACAAGGGAAGATTTGAACATCTTGCCTTTAGGTTCTTATGACTACATGATTGGTATGGATTGGTTATACCAACACCATTCCATATTAGATTGTCGTAACAAGGCATTCACTTTCCTAGATGAGGAAGGAAATCAGAGAATAGTCCAAGGAATTCCTAGGGCAGTGACTATCAGATAAATTTCAGCAATGCAACCGAAGAAATGCTACAGGAAAGGCTGTCAAATATTTGCATCCCATATGGAGGAAGCATCTAAGGATAATGTGCCAAATTTGGAGGATCATGCAGTCTTGGAAGATTTTGAAGATGTGTTCAAGGAGGTACTAGGACTACCCCCAAAGAGAGATATCGATTTCTCTATAAATTTAATGCCTGGAGTAGCTCCAATGTCAAGGACTCCTTACAGAATGAGTACACCAGAATTGAAGGAGTTGCAAATGTAGCTTGAAGAGCTTCTGAAGAAAGGGTATATACGCGCAAGTGTGTCACCTTGGGGTGCCCTAGTCTTGTTCATGAAAAATAAATATGGGACATTGAGATTGTGCATCGACTTCAAAGAGTTGAAGAAAGTAACTATAAATAACAAATATCCTCTGCCAAGGATTGATGATATCTTTGATCAATTGAAGGATGCAAGGATATTTTCCAAGATAGATCTCAGGTCAGGATACCATCAGGTAAGGATTAAAGAGGAAGATATAAGAAAGACCGCCTTCAGGATAAGGTATGGTCATTATGAGTTCACAGTGGTGCCATTTGGGTTCTCAAATGCACCAATTGTTTTCATGTGCTTAATGAATGGTGTTTTCCGGGAATATTTAGACAAGTTTGTTATTATCTTTTTGGATGAAATCCTTGTATATTCCAAGTCAGAGGAAGAGAATCAACATCATTTGAGGATGGTGTTGCAAGTTCTAAGAGAGCATCAATTGTATGCCAAATTGAGCAAGTTCTCATTTTATCAAAACAAAATTCACTACTTGGGACATATCATATCTGAAGAAGGGATATCCATGGACCCTGAAAAGATTAAGGCCATTAGAGAATGGAAAACACATAAGAATGTAACATAATTTAGATCCTTCATAGGTCTAGCTGGTTACTACAGAAGGTTCATTGCAGGGTTTTCAAGAATAACTCACCCCATCACTTCCTTGCAAAGGAAGGGGAAGAAGTTTCAATGGATAGAATAATTTGAAAGAAGTTTCCAACAATTGAAGCAACTATTAACCAATGCTCCAATTTTGAGGATTGCAGATCCAAATGAAGACTTCATTGTATGCACATATGCATGTAAAGAAGGACTTGGTGGAGTCCTCAGTCAAAGTGGTTTTGTTGTATGTTATGAATCAAGGAAGTTGAAGGAGCGTGAAAGGCTCTATGCCACTCACGATTTGGAGTTGGAAGACATAGTGCACACTTTGAAGAAGTGGAGGAACTGCGTCATGGGAAAGAGGTTTGAGTTGAGGATAGACCATAATGGTTTGAAGTATTTTTTTGATTAGCCAAATCTAAATGCCAGACAAAGCAGATGGTTATAATTTCTTAGTGAATATGACTTTGATATAAAGCATATCAAGGGGAAAGAAAACAAAGTGGCTGATGCACTCAACAAAAGAGTGCATGAGTTACATGCTACATCCATTAGCATGTACCAATCATATTTGAAAGATAGAATTGTGGAGGCTACAAAATCAGATTTGCGATACATGGAATTGGTAACAAAATTGCAACAACATAAAATGCAGCATAAGGTTGAGGATTATCAATTGGGAATTGATGGAATCCTCCTGTACAGAAATAGAGTTTATGTACCCAAATCTTCTGAATTGAGGAGTGTGATTTTAAAAGAAATGCACAATGTACCTTATGCAGGACACCCAGGATATCATAAAACAATTTCAACAGTCAAAAGCCAATATTATTGGCCAGGCATGAAGAAGGAGATTGCTGATTTTATTGACAAATGTTTGGAATGTCAAAAGTTAAAGGTTGAGCATAGACACCTAGTAGGTTTTCTATAGACATTACCCATTCCTAAGTGGAAATGGGAAGTTGTAACAATGGATTTCATCATGGGATTTCCCAAAACAAGCAAGCAACATGATGCAATCATGGTGGTGGTGGACAAGCTTACTAAAGCTGCCCATTTCATTCCTATGAAGACTACTCATAAGGAAACTAATGTTTCTGATATTTATATGAAGGAAGTAGCATGTTGGCATGGCATATCCAAGACAATTGTGTCTGATAGAGACCCAAAGTTTACATCAAAGTTCTGGAAGGGGTTATTCAAAGGGTTCAGAACAAATCTGAACTTCAACACTGCTTATCATTCTGAGTTGGATGGGCAAACAAAAAGGGTGATCCAAGTGATAGAAGACATGCTAAGGATGTATGTGATGGAAACACTATCTAAATGGGAGGATTTACACTTGGTAGAATTTGCCTACAACAATGGGTATCAAGCATCACTGAAGATGAGCCCATTTGAAGCACTTTACGACAGAAAGGGCAACACCCCAGTAAGCTGGAACAACCCAGCTGATAGGGAAATGGTTGGGCCAGAGTTGCTCAAGGAAATGGAAGAGAAAATGCTGAAGATTAAACAGAATTTGAAGGCTTCCCAAGACATGCAGAAAAGTTATGCTGATAAGAACACAACTCACAGAGAATTCAAAGTAGGGGATCATGTATTCCTGAGAGTGAAGGCCAACAAAATATCCCTAAAGTTGGGAAATTGTTCAAAGTCGGCAGCTTGATATTGTGAGCCGTTTGAAATCCTAGAGAGGATTGGTCCAATAGCATATAGGATTTCATTGCCTACATGCATGTCTATACATAATGTATTTCATGTGTCATTTCTTAAGAAACATGTACCTGATGCTAATCATGTCATTTATTGAAAGTGATTCAGGTGGAGAAGGAAAGTGCTTTTTAGGTGCATCTGGTGCATATACTGGACCGGAAAAGCAAGAAGCTCCGGAATCGAGCCATAGGGCTTGTAAAAGTTCAGTGAACCTGGTAAGGTCCTGAGGACGCAACATGGGAGCATGAAGATGCTATGCAGGCAGAATACCAACATCTTTTTGAAGATTTTGGAAATATTTTTGTTGTTGTGTAAGTAAGTTGCATTGATAACAATGAAAAAATACAGGGAGGGGATTGTAACACCCCAAGGCCGAGCCCTTGCTGAATTGTAATTATGTTTATAAGCTAGTGAGCCAAGTGTTTATAAGTTGAAGACTTATATGTTTATTAGGACGGAGAGCCTAGATGCTTAAGGCCATGAGCCTGATTTCTGTATATGTAAATGCACATATCATTAATAAAATTACACTATTGCATGTGGACTGACCACGAAGAAAGAATTACGGGGGACTAAGCTCCACTAGGTAGGGTAAGGGAGGGGGATAAGTGTCTAGGCCTAGGGGATAAGCTAGAGGGCTTACCTCTAAGGGGATAATATTTTATTATTATTTCCTAAAGGCTAAGGTGGACATGATAGGTGTTTTCCTAAGTTCATGGGAAAGGGGAACGAGTGCTAAGTGGAACTCATGCAACTTTAGGAAAACATGTGTCAACTTGGGAGCATGTAGTTTATAGCTGGGAAAGCCAGCTCATTGGGGGTTCCTCCTCTCCATTCTCACGACCCTTACGATTCTCTGGAAGTCTTTCACCCTTCCATATTCACCGAGGATTCACACATTGAACCAGTTCTCCATCATCATCGCCTCTGTATCTAGCACACACCTTTGGAATCCTGCAGTGGTACTTGAGTTATCCTGTGTGTCTCATGTGAAACATGACGCACCCTATAACTTCCTGAGCCATGTTGTGTCATAAATGTTGGCCGTTACAGCTCACAAAGTTTCTTGACTGAGTGTGTATTGTTTCCATCACTTTTTCTTTACTAAGATTTGATGTTTCCATCACCTTTTCAGGAATTGACTTAGAAGATGGATTGAAGAAGCAGGCTGTCAAGCCTGTGGTTTGAAGAGGTGGGTTTTCAGGCCCGTGGACTGAAGAAGAAGGTTTTCATGCCTACAAGAAACTCTCTCTCTAGGTGAGAGAGGTTTCTGGGGAAGTGTTTTCCCAGAGGGATCCCAACTGCAACCATAGTGCTCGAAGAATTCATGTCTGACTTGTTGCTGAAGCCCTGGAAGGGAAGTGGGGCAGCCGAAGGACCGTTGAGAAGAGAAGGGGCACACTTCCTAGGGTGGGACAAGCATGTGGGGAATGAGAGGTTGTAGGATTTTAGTGTGAGATGGCCCTGGGAGATAATCCTTCCCATTGACCTATGCGACTTTCATGTTTCCCTTGCCAAGCCTAGGAATCTCTTGGCCGATGGAGTTTAGTCCCAACTTGAGGGTGACCTACTGATGAATGTGATGAGAAACATGGTCTAAGGCTGAGAGGTTCATGGAAGGTCTGCATGTAGTTGGTGGTCATTTATTGAAAGATAAGTACCAAATCTTTGCTAATTGTATGTTGTGTAATTGTACATGTTTTATAACTTGATGAGTAAGGTATATATATATCATATCTACTGTATGTGTAGGCTTACTGTTATTTTTACATTAATCTGGGTATGGTTAGAACATGTTGTATGTATGCATATATTGTCAATATATTTTAATGATTATTTCCGCATGAATAAGTGGCATGAATATAATGTTGTAACTGTTAATTTGAGTTAGATATGCATGCATATAAATTCATAATTTGGTATCAGAGCTAGTTGGAAAAAGATAAGGATGTTTGGGTAGCATTACGTGGTAGAGGTTGATGGTTGTTATCAGACTAATCAGTAGGTGTGGACACTAACATATCTCTCTATATCCACCTATATCTAGAACAAAACACACCAGAACATGACGCTTTCCTTAAGTTTTAAATATTGAATTTACCAACTAAAGAGGGATGGGTGACATACCGTTTAAATGTCGCTTCCTCTTGCCATCGCCATCCTAGCTCCGTTCCAATGTTCATACAATGATGATCATACAAAAGAATGCAACCAACCAAACTGATAGCAATAACATAAACTCAATATAAACCTATGTATGTGATCAAGGAATCATACAATAAAACACAACAAGATTTATAGGAAAGAATCATATTACTGTATCATATTGAATGTGAAAGAGGATTACAACCCATGGCCTTGATGTAAATGGGTCCCTTCCAGGCGTCATAGTTCCCCACACTTCTTGCTCCAAGAATTATGAGAACACAGATATGATAATATTCACAATCTATCTTGACAAAGTGGCTCATCTAGCCAAGCTAAAATATCAAAGCTCAATCCAATCCAAGCTAATCCCAAAGCTCCAAAGCTAACCAAAGCTCAAAATTTAACCAAAGCTAACTTTCTCCATGAGAACTCACTCTTCTTTTATAAGTTGAGAGAGGATAAGGTGATAGGTTAGGATAGTCCCACTAAATCATGAAAGCAGTAAGATCCAAACCATTAGGATGCCACCTCACCATAGAGTTTCTCCTTCTAGAATATTGGCAGCTTGTTTTTCCCGTGTAGGCATTCTCGCACCACAGCATATAGAGAAATCTACGAACATCTCACACCCTAGCTATGGTGTAACCTGCGAAATCAAGCATTCTCGCACCCTGCCTATCTCTTAACCTGTGAACCCTTTTTCTGGGGTTTTACAAGGAAAATACAACTTCTTTTTCTCGGGGAAAAGTTCTTCTCCTTCTCTCTCTTCAGAGACTTAGGCCATTGACCCCTCTGAAGGAAAAAATAGGTTTACATCATTAGCGGTCGATCCCACTAAATCATGAAAGCGAGTAAGATCCAAACCATTCGGATGCCACCTCACCATAGAAGTTTCTCCTTCTAGAATATTCGAGAAAACGCTTGTTTTTCCCACGTGTAGGCATTCTCGCACCCTGCCTATAGAGAAACCCGCGAACATCTCACACCCTAGCTATGGTGTAACCTGTGAGAATCAAACATTCTCGCACCCTGCCTATATAGCAACCTGCGAACTTCCTTTTTTACAGGGTTTTTACAAGGGAAAATGCAACTTCTTTTCTCAGGAAAAGTTCTTCTCCCTTCTCTCTTCAGGAACTTAGGCCATTGATCCCTCTGAAGGAAAAAAATAGGTTTACATCATTAACGGTCATAGGGATGATGAAAATAATGTGTAACAGAGAGCCCCCCAAAGTATGAAGTTAGAACAGAGTGATATCTGAAATACTTTGTCGAGTGTGTGTAGGGAACAAGGAACAGTCGGTCGGAAACCTACCAACAAACAAGAAAATACAGTACAATAATATATCATCACTGAGGTAGGCATCCCCATACTCAGAATACAAATGACTCAAATCATAAATGCCGACATGCGAAGATCCATGTTAAGTAAGACAAGTCATGGCCACCAAACATACACTGTGGATCCATGCCATTATGACTCAAATCTGAACATAGCCACCAAAAATACACTATGGATCTATGTGTTAAAGATTCAAATTTGAACATAGCCACCAGACATACAATGTGGATATATGCAACAGTACACTGAATATACTCCAACGCAACCTGAATCTGTCAGAAAAGATCCAGGGTCTTCATCTCCACTACTCTATAGTACGAATCTAACCATGTGAATACATGTGTCGAAGTCGAACATGGTAGAAACCACTTGATTACCGGTCATTAGTGTATACTGTTAACAAGTGCGAGGGAAATCACCATTAATTTCAATGACTCCCAAGGTACACTAGTACAATCCAACGAATGTGAATAAATGAGTTGAAGTCGAACACTTGGCGGAATTTCCCGATCAGGGGTCAATAATGAAAACCTACTGTCGAAAGTGAGGAAACCTGCCATTGAGGCATGTAAGTTCCAATGTACCAATTAGTTTCTAATTCCAATTCCTTAATAATGAGTTGAAGTCGACAGGAAAAGACTCATCACAGGAGGGCCTTAATGTATCCCACATCAATGACACGAAACAAATAACAAGATTTGATGTAGATCAGAGTAACAAGTGATTCAGGATTGACTCAGGGATGGCTGACGCAATAGAAGGCTTAAGGACTTCAGAAATGGTCGACGCAATAGAAGGCTTTCCGGGTTGAACTTCTCTTTGAACATATGGACGACATGAAAACTGTCTTGGAAACACTGACTCAACAACAGGTATCACAGACCGATTTGTAATCTTATAAAGGAGTATGATTAGGAGACAAGTGGATTTTCCAACCTAGACACAAAGCAAGTGAAAGGGTGTCATGTTCAAAAGTGACTCTTCCACATAATATAGGTTTAGATACATTTCTTTCCCAATTTTCCCCCCACCATTTCTGGCGAGTACCTCTTTATTTTTACGCAAGCTTGAGGAGGATAACATATGCTTGTTAATTTAAGCTCATCCTTCAGACGAGTTCCTCAGAGTATATTTAACAAACCCTAAGAAGGAGTGTTTCGGTCCCATATGGGCCTTTTGATGTTTGTTTTACGAGTCCAAAGAAAGAAAACTCAAAGGTTTTTCATGATTATAGAGTCTGGAAAAACACTCAAAAGAGAACTCTCTCAATTCCTTTTTCGTAAAGTAGTCTGATGAGACCGAAAAAGAGATAAACTATCGCTCAACAAACATTTTCTTCAAATAATTTAACGAGTGTCAAGAGAACAAGATCGCTCGGCAATCTTTTCATGTTTAGAGAGTTTGAAAAGAGCTTAAAGGGAACTCCAGGGGGTTCCTTTTTCGTATAACCTTTACGAGTCCGAAAAAGTGATAAAAGTATACTTAGTTACATTCTCATTGATTTATGAGCACGAGAAAGAACAAATACTAAGCTCGGTAACTTATTCCCATGTATTAACGAGCATGAGAAAGAACAAAGACTAAGCTCGGGATTGTTTTCATTTTTACGCAAGCTTTGAAAACAAAA
>SNQJ01S0062728.1:74768-95246 GCA_010110895.2 Picea sitchensis
GAATTTTTACCATAAGTGTTGGACATTATTTTGTTTCATGATCTATTGCACAACAATACATACATGTTGTAGGTGGTTGTGCACAATCTCTTGCATACTGTCCAGGTTTATGACAATTGTGACAAGTCATTGGTCCTCTACCTCCTTCAAATTCTCCTCTTCCTCCTATGTTACCTTGATTGTCTCTATGAGGTGTATTATATTGTGGTGCTTGATTTTACTATGGATACACATTATTATACTGCAATGGTGTTGCAAACTACTGCGTGTTGTTATATTGTGGTGGTGCTCCAAACTGTTGCGTATTATTATATTGCAGTTGCACTGTAACATTTTGCGCATTATTATACTGTGTTTTCTGCGTAGGTTGTCCTGTCATTAATTCAACCTACACTCTATAAGTATCTGATGTCCTCTACTTCATTATTTCCAAGGTTCTACAATCCTTGTCTTCATGTCCAATTGATTTGCAAAAATTAAAAAATGTAGTCTTGGGCACCATTTGATATTTCTGCATCATGGCACAATGATAAGGATCATGTCCACGTGTTCTAAATATCTCACACCATGGTCCTCCCATGGGTAAAATATTCGACATTCCTGTCCCCAAGTACTGTGTAAAGGTTGGGCACTCATTCTTATGATGTCCTTCTGTTCTTCATAATGTGCACCATAAATCTTCCCTCTTTTCCTTTCCCTTATTCTGATTCAACTGAAATTTTAGATTCTTCAGATATGCTCTTAGCTCTTCTACAACTGTAATGTATGCTTATACTTATTTTCCTCCAATTGCAAATCTTCTTGCAAGGCCTCATCCTGAGTTTGGAGCCTTTGTTGCCTCAATGGATACTTAAGATGTGCCAATAGTGAATTAACAAATAAATTTCTATGCTGCATATTTGTAATAGGATACTTTGACTTACCTTTTAGTCTCTTGAACTTATGATCAACCTCCCAAAATGACTCACCTAGATTCTATTTTATCTCTATCATCTCATTCATGAATTGATCCTATGAACTAGGTCGTTGAAATTCGTTGATCAATGCCTTCTTCACATCTGCGACAGTTGTAGGCGCTCCTCGTGGAATGTTTACTACGAGTCCCATATACCAGTCTAGTGCACGGTCTTTGAATGTGATCGCCAGTTGTGCCACTTTTGTATCTTCATCTTTGATCTTATTAGCTGGCCAAATCTTCTCACAAATAAAGAAACGTTTCTATGGTTCCTCCGACCCTTCTCCAGGAAACTTTGGTAATTGAATAGTTGGATCTACTCCTGCCATTGTGAAGTTTGTTGTACTACCACCTCCGTGCGGTGTAGATACTTGAATACTACTAGTTGAAATTATACTTCTACTTGAATTTCCATTGGACCCACATCCTACTAATATCCTTCTACCACTAATCACTTATTGTCTAAACGTTTCTTCTTCTTGAGATGTCTTAGTCACACATGGGGTTGTGGGTTACACACTAATTCAAATATGGAATGGAGATCCTTCTTCTACGCAGAACCATTGACCTCTTCTTTTCCTCTCATATGTGGCACACAATATTTACTCACTCTCCCTCATTGCATGGAGATCCTCTACCTCTTCCTCATCACTATCCAATCCCTCTCGCTCGGCTACTGCCCTCTTTTTCCTATTAATATTATACTAGTAGGGTCTTCCACTACATGTCACTCCTGCTCTTTCCATTATCTCCTTGGTCTGTTCCTCATCCATCATGATGGGGTCCATTGCTTCCTTCTTCTGGACTCCGTCTAAGGCCCTCTCCATATCTCAAATCTTCCTTAGTGCTTCCCCCAGATCCCCCATGCGTGTAGAGTGATTTAGTTGTCTGATTCCATTTTCATCACTCCTTTATCATGAAATAATACATTGATCAACGTGTAAAGTGATTGAATGTACCTTCCTCTTGGTACCTTCAGAAAATCTTTCTCTGCAGTAGTGTATGACTTCACAATATCTAATGTAAACTCATTAATAAACCCTACAATAATATTGTCTAACCATAAAAACACTATGCGCATGAATTTATTATTGACTCTTTCCAACCACGCAATATTATCAGTATTCCACTCTACTGGTCTTATCCGATTAGTTGGATGAGTTTCATTCAACCTCAATATCCACTCCTGTAGCAAATCTCGAAAAAAAAATATGCCTCAGGCAAATCAATAAAAAAATACCTCTGTAGATACTAGCATGGTGTATACCTGGAGCTTCTATTGTCTTTTTGTGAAAACTTGAGTTACTTTGTCTCCAACCATATTTCAATCTCTTGCTTTGTTGGATTCCATGGCCTAAACATTCCCTTCTACCATTGCATTCTCTTCATCACATCCCCTCCAATCCGATCGTTTGAGTTCCAACTGGAAACAAAACCATTTGTTGGATGTATGAGTTGACCCAGGTTCTTCCTTAGTTCTCCAGTAAAACCCTAGAAACCATTGGCCCTTCTGGATACTAGAAGGAAACACTCCACACATAATGCACGACACGGTCTCACCCGAGATGGATTATGGGTGATTGCATGACACATATGTATGCAATCGTGGAAGGGATGATGCTCATGGGGATGTTAGACCTATTTATACCTCAATATTCATCATATCTACCATACCATCATTCAAATCTACCATTCATTTAACCTTTAACATTCATTCCGCAGGAAATAACATGTCTAATCTAGTGCACATTTCAAATTAACCTTAACAAATTCATTTATTTATCCATTTATTCATAATAAAAGACATTGCAAAGCATAAAGAGAACATTCCACACATTGAACCAGTATTTTACCGTGGCTCACCCCCCCTAGGCCATGTCCACAAATATTTGGATTTCTATGCTTCTTTATTCACTTTCTTCAAAATATTGCGTTGCATGCATTAAATCCTAAGTTTAGTAATGGTGATGGTGAGGATGACCAGTTTCGCACCAAGCTCCATAGCTTGCGACCTGAACCTCAGATACAACTAAAAAGCAAATTCAACATGATCTCCACAACTCTTGACGAAAACACTCCACAAAGACTAGCTCAAAACCTAGGAAAGTTCTCAAAAGTACTTCAAGACTTCTAAGGATCATCCCCTATCTACCTCATACATCATATATTTATACTACCAAAAATGGGTAAAAACCATTACAACAAGGACCCAAAACCCTAACCCTAATTGAATTAGGTTTTTCCACTTTACAACCTCCTGCACACGGCTGGTCCTTTATCCAACCGTTCCTTTCTTTGAATCTTATTTTCCTTGATTCTCGGCGTGTTGCTTTCCTTCTTTTCCGGTGCCTGCTCCAACTATCCTCCAAAACTATTATACATTTCCCAAAATATCCTACTCTAACCCCTGATTAGAATACTAAAAAAGGAACAAGACATCCATGTTCAACAATGATATCAAAAGGATCATCCTATAATAATACAGAGGAAGCTTCCAACAACTTAATTCCCGAAGACTTCTCATCAAAAATGAAGTTTCACCTGATAATAATCTATTCCCGAAGACTTCTCATCAAAAATGAAGTTTCACCTGATAATAATCTATTGTTTGACAGGATCAAATAGTCAAATGATTTGATTCTTTGAGTATACCATCATGATGGAAAGCATGAATTTTGCATCTAATTTTTTCTGTAGTTATTCAAAATATAAATTTCAAGTAATACATCTGAATATTCTGAGGTGTCCAAATGAGGGATTATTTTCATATCACCTCTTTACTCGAGTCACATAACTGACAAATTTAGTCGAAATACAATTTAGTTGATAGTTGTAATAATAAATAGCTTCAACCCAAAAATTAGTCAATGGATCTTTAGCCTGCAAAACACATCTATCCATTTCAACCAACATCTGATTCTTCCTTTACTAATTACTATTATATTGAATTATGAGGGACATACCTCTACCAAGAAATACCTGATTGAGCAAGATAATTCTTCAAACGGTCAATTCACATACTCACCATTATTAATATCTCAAACACTTGATAGGTTGAGCACGTTTATTTTTAGCCAATGCCCTAAATTTCTTGAATTTTTCTAATACATCACTCTTATTCTTCAAGAAATAGATCTATAAATCTATATATATAATACTATAAAGGTCAAGATAACTTTGCACTGCTAATGAAGCATCATTATTAATATAATAGAGATTAGCCAGAACAGCCCAAAGGGCAATTATGCACCATTTGTTTCCAGATTTGAGCACTCTTGATGATGCTTCCCCAACACACATCCTCTATAGACTAGATCCAGTGGAAGAACTTCAAAGCCATCATTATTGTGCTCTATGTATAGCCATGTTCTATGTGGTCATCAACTTTAGACTTTGAAAATTCAGGTGTCCAAGTTGTTCATGCCAAATTTTGTTTCGCTCGTGGGTTTAGAAAATGAGAGCAGTCGGTCTAGGATCTGGTTAAGGTATGTCATGGAAATTATATAGTCCATCCTTTGAGTCAAGAAATCCTTCAGCTAAAATTAACCTATCATTCTTCATATCCTTAACAAAGAACCAATCTAGACAAAACTCAACAATATTACTAGCCTATGTTAGTTGGGAAATAAGTAATAGATTTTCACTCAGATTAGGCACATTATAGACATCGACAATTCTACCATGTCGACAACAAACATCACCATGATAAAAAATATTAAGGGAAAAATCATCAACTACATAAATATTGTTCTTGACAGATTTATCTAGGAAGGAGAACATATAAGCATATTTGTCCATATGATGTGTGCACCTAGAATTGACTACCCACTCATTCTTTGAGGTGTGAGAAAGAAACTCTTGAGAATTTCCAACTTGGAAGGTAAAATTGCCGGTCGATCAATGCACAACCGATGTCACCTTCAAGCTACTTAACCTTCTCTTCTAAGTTGTATCCCTTCTTCCAACATTTTTTCTCCACATGACCACTCTTTCCACAGTAGATACATGTTTTATTCTTTCAATTCTTTTAGGTGGACATTAAATTGTTAGTATTCACTCTATCCTTCTGGTCAAGGCATTCTTGTCTGTGTACAAGAGAATCAGAGCATCCTATTTCCTTATAATTCATATTTCCCTTTCCCTTGAGCAAGTGAGCTTGATGTTTAACACCAAGCTTCCCTTCATCAAGAAACATGTGTTGATCATTAATCAATAATGTACATAAGGTATCGAAGGTATAGTCCTTACTATATTTCTTTCATTCCTACCAATTTGTATGAAATGTGGACCAAAACACATAAAAAGGTGTTCTTAGATTCATCAGGACTAGTTCAATGCGCTATCCATCTTTCTTCTAAAAATTATTACCACATTCACTGAGTTTCAACTACAATTGTTTAAAACGATCCAAATAGTCCTCAATCATTTCAAAGGAATAGGGATCAAGAGAGATCAAATCTTTCCATAACTGCATAACTTGACTCTCATTGAATTTGTCAAACAAAGGCTTCAACTTCTTCCATACTTCATGAGGACAATTGATGCCGCTTGTATGAAAGTGAATATCCTGAAAAATGTAGGTTGTAATGACCCCAAAATCCTCATATTTCTTCCCATTGATGACAAAATTCACCTGGTCATTGATTAGATCTAGAATAGTGACCTTAGTATACTTTCATATCCCCTTTATCTTCAGCAAAGTCTCCATATCTGGTGCCCAAATAGCGTAATTGAGTCCATTCAAAATAATATGATTAATCTTGGAATCCATCTTCTATGTGTTATAGATCTGATATGGTCTAAACATGCTATGGTATATAAATCAATATCCTTGAATCAACCACTACAAGATATAAATCAACAATATTTATGGACAACAAGCAAGGTCAAAACCAGTCACTTTGATACCATGTTGGGATTGGGGGTAACCCTGAATAGAAAAACAGAGAATATGTAGAAATAGAGAAGAATAAATAATACTCCAAGAAGATCAATGGTGTCTGAAGACTTTGTTTCATCACGTAAGCATAGTGAATTATGATAATAACATCACAATGCATCATTGAATACATCACTTCACACACCACATTGCACATGTCATCTACCCACGAGTTCCTTTGTTTATAGTCTTTTGATCTAACCAATTTCCTTGAAATGGGGAAGATCTTATCCACAAATAATAGTTGGCAGTTGTAGTATATTCTAACAAATCCAAGTTGTCCCATCGGCCAATGGACCCAACCATCTAGTCGTCCAACATGTATTTTATTACTCGATTGCTCAATCCAATGACCGAATATCTACAAATTCTATTCAACCACTTGAGTGAATGTCATGTCTCCAACTGTTAATCGATCACCCAAACAACTTCCTCTAGTGGTTAGTCAATCAGTCGAGTGATCGATTAGTAGCTAGATGAACCATCAGAACATGGGGTTCAAATAGTTTATGATAAGATGACCCCTCAACAACAATTTTATTAAGGTCTACCACCTCATTGGATAAGTTTTTGACTATTTTAAGTACGTTGTCTAAGTTGGTCGGTTATTTATCAAGTTATTTTGTAAATTTCCCTATGTTTTCATGAATTGCAGGGGCTTGTGATTAGTTTAGATGATCATTTCCTTTCCTATAATATAATTCTTCCACTATCAGAATCCTTGTACATTAGATCACATCTCCTTGTCATAAGTGGTATACCTACAAACAACATCATAAAGTGTCACTGTGATAAGCCATCGAATGCCCACATTGAGTAAGGACTACACATAGTCAGAGGCATCTGTCTCAATCTCAAATGGTTGTTGCAGGTTTGATAGAGTGAGGACTGGTTCCAAGCATAGGTGGCATTTCAAATCCTAAAATGCTTTTTGTTGTGACTTAGACCATGAAAACTTGGCTTTATCTCGACCCTTGGTCACTTGGCTTGATGGCCAAGTGATATGAAATAACCCCAACATGAACCCATGGTAGAAGTTGGAAAGGCCTAAGAATTTGTAAAGCTCTATTAAAGTTGTCAGGGCTAGCCAATTGTGAATGAATTGGATCTTTGTTGGCTCTACATGCACCCCATGTTCATCCAAAATGTATCCTAAATATTGAATTATGTACATGTCAAATGATCACTTTTCCAGATTGGCATATAACTTGTATTGTTGTAGATTGATTAAGATATGTCGAATGTGATAAAACTTTTCTACCCAATTTCTGTTGAATATGAGAATGTCATACAAATATATGACCACAATATAGTTTGTGAATGGACACAAGATATCATCCATACTCCTCATGAATGTTGTTGGAGCATTAGTCAAGCCAAAAGACATGACCAACCGCTCAAAAATGCCTTTTTTAGACATGAACGTGGTCTTCCATACATCAATTTGTTCAATTAGGACCTAATCGTAGCCTAAATTCATATCAATATTCTAAATAACTTGGAACCCTTAATCTGACCAATTCAATGTGGGGGATTATGTATCCGTTCTTGACAATGATTTTGTTCAGGGCTCTATAATCAATACAGAGTCACCATGTTTCATTCTTCTTTTGCACCAATACAATTGGGAACCTACAAGGTTATGATCTTGGTTGAATGTGGCCCCTTTTAGATGAGCTCATGAATTTGATGTTTTATTTCCTAATTCTCCATAAGAGAGTGTCTATATGTTGGGCCATTAGGTAGAGGAACACCATGTATCAATTCAACTGAATGTTTTAACTACTATTGTAGAGACACCCCCGTATGTGAAGCAAACATATCTCTATATTCATCTATAATATTGTCCATCTACTTCTGTTGTGTAAAGAATCCCTATACCAAGGTGGTGGCAATTCCATTGACCTTCCATTCACCTTTCCTTTGAACCATGAAGAGAATAAATTTTTTGTTCTAAGATATTACCTTCTGACATCTCTTAGTTGAGATCAAGGAAACTATAGTATTCATAACTACCTCTGGTACCTTGTAGAGTTGAACTCCCAAAGTAAAAATGACACTATGAGGCCTAGACTCATAAACAAGGTGATCATTTTCCACATATATGGTAAAAGAACATCACAAACTTCAAGTGGGGCAACATCACACAATACCTCATATTTGAAGGGCTTGATGCCATAGTAAATATGACATTGATGGTTTATTTCAAGGTCTCGTCCCTGGATCAACCAATTGATGGTGTATAGTTGGGGGTGTGGAATTGTTGGTAGCTTCAATATATTGATAACCTCAATTGAGATCAGGTTCTTTTGGATACCTCTATCAATAATGAAATGTAGTGGAGTCCCATTCACCTACATATATGAATGGAAGAGCACCCCCCCCTCCCCCTCTTAGGCTCCCGTAACTTGTAAGTTGTAAACATATGAAGTAAAACAATGCATACATATTCTTAAGCAAAACATAAATTAATCAATGTCTCATACACATAGTACACATAGATTTATGTTGGAAAATATTAACTAGGATAAAACCATCCTTCCTTGGTATCACACCTTTCAAATCTTCATTGTATTAATTCCTCCATTCACAATACAACATATACAATATTCTCATAGACTTTTTCAATGAATCTGTAACATTCTTCAAAGTGTCAACCTTCTCCAACAACACTGTCTTGTCTTCAACCATGTCTCTCACAAAGTGATACTGAACATCAATATGATTTTACTTTGAATGATAAGTTGGGTTCTTTGCCAGGAAGATTTCACTCTGATTATCACAATCTAATATTACTTCTTGTTTTACCAACCCAATACATGAACACAATATCTATAACCATACTACTTCCTTTCTTGCATGAGTGGTTACCATGTATTCAACTTCTATAGTTGAGAGTGCCACTACATCCTATATTTTTCTCATCCAACTGATTTCTCCCCAAAATAGGTTAAACACATACCCACTTGTAGATATTTTGCAATCCAAATATATATCCCAGTCTACATCATCAAACCCATGTATTCCCAACACTCTGTCCTATCCTATTTTTCCATGGTAGAAAAATCCATAACTAGTAGTGTCATGCAAATACCCAAAAACCCTCTTTACTGTTGTCCAATTATCCTTCCCTTCAAGTTACCAACCACACTAGCATATAGAACATGTCATCTTCCTCTTCTTGTGTCTTGGGACACTGATTTGCATATAACTTTACACCTATAGGAACAAGAACCTTAACCGGTTTAATTTCCTACATAATAAACCTCTGCAATATCATATCAACATATTTTCTTTGACTCAACCAAAGTTTCCTATTATCTCAATATCTTTTAATCTCCACTCCCATATTGAAGTTAACAACACCAACATCCTTCATGTGAAATTTGGAGGATAGATATGATTTCACCTCCTTGATATCATCCATGTTTTTTCCTACCAACAACATGTTATCCACACATAACACTACATAAATGAAGTGATTACCAACCTACTTGAAATATAAACAATGATCAACACTTCTTCTCAGAAATATTTTTCCAAGGATATATGTGTCAAACATTTGGTACCACATCCTATGCACTTGATTCAGATCATATAGTGAATTCTTTAACTTATAGACCATCTCTTTCTTTCCCTTCACTACAAAGCCTTATGGATGCTTCATGTAAATTTGATCTTCTAGATCCCCATGTAGGAATGTTGTCTTCACATCCATCTGTTCTACTTCAAAATCAAAATAAAAAACAACAAATAAAAGAAAGATAATAGAAGTTGACTTGGAAATAGGAGAAAAAATTTCACCAAATTCAACTCCCTCTACCCGAGAATAACCTTTTGCTACTAACTAAGATTAGTATTTGTCTACTTTGCCTTCTGCATTCAACTTATTCTTAAACAACCATTCACAACCAACATATTTTCTTCCACCTGGAAAATCACCTAGATCCCATGCCTCATTGTTATCCAAGGCATCCATTTCTTCAACCACATCCTTCTTCCAGAGTTTACTATCCTCTAAATTCACTCATTCCTTGAAAGTTCTGGGATCATCATCAATAATATATAAAGAAAATTTATCACGCGAATCGGGTGTACTATAAATTTATGGTTTCCTTCTTTCCCTCACTAATATCGTCAATACTAGAGTATGAGGTTCTTCTTCTTCTGATTCATCTTCTTTTTTTGAGTCAGATTTTGCATCATCCAACTCAAACTATATTTTGTTAGGTTTTTCTTGCCTTGGTACGATTTCTTGTTTGTGAACATCTTTAACCTCTCCAATAAAAATATCTCAACTGTAGACAACCTTATTAGTTTATGGGTTCCAAAGTTTATAGCCTTTTATACCATCTTTGTAACCAACAAAGATACACTTTTCAACTTTATTACCCAACTTGCTCCTATTTTTCTTTGGAACATGTACATAAGCATCACAACCAAACACTCGGACATGTTCAAGAGATGGTTTCTTACTAGTCCATACCTCATGTGGATTTTTTTCATCTAGTGTTGATGTGGTTGATCGATTGACCAGGTAACATGCAATACCCATTTCCTCTACCTAGTATTCATGTCCTAGATCGACACTACTGGGCATGCTCCTTCTTTTTCCATCAGCGTCCTGTTCCTCCTTTATGCAACTCCATTCTTCTAAGGTGTGTATGGAGTTTCATTATTCCTTGATATACCACACTTCTTATGGAATTATTCAAATTCATTTTTGTAGAATTCTCCACCATTATCCATCCTTAGTAACTTTATTTTTTTCTCTATCTGATTTTCTACTAGAGCCTTACACTCTTTAAATTTATTGAATACCTCAAATTTCATCCTAATAAAATAAATCCACGTGTTCCTTGATAAATAATCTATAAATGAAACATGCATAGATTTACCTAGTGATGGAACATGCACAGGTCCAAACACATCATTCTGTATCAACTCTAAGATCCCCTTTTCTCTTGTAGCACCAGATGGGAATTTTACTCAATTTTGTTTACCATAAATACAAATTTCATAAAAATCAAAATCCAAGGTGCAATTAGACACATATTCAAAAATACCTTTACCATTTAGTGTTTGAATGCCCTTTTCTCCAATATGTCCTAGTCTTTGATGCCATAGTATGGTCTTTTTTCAGGGATAGTACAAATAATTTCTTCTTTATTTCTCTGCTTGGGTAAAATAAAACTGTTACACTCATCGATACAAGTAATTCCTAGAAACTTGTACATATTTCGACATCAAATTCCCCTCATTAATACCATTTCTCCTCGTGCCATCTTACAAGTTCCCTTTCCTAATAAAGTATTCACACCAACATCATCCAACTTACTTACATATATTAGGCTCCTAGATAGATTTGGAATCTACAAAAACCTAGGGATAGTTGTAATCCTTCCATCTTTTAGGAATAGATTAACCCTTCCACATCCCATGATTTTGGATATTGAGTCATCTCCTTGGAAGACATCACCACCATTGTACTTTACATATTCATAGAAACACTCCATGTGAGGTGTCATATGAAATGATGCACCTAAGTCGATCAACCATACACCACAATCTACATGTGTACCTATAGATGACAGGTAAACATCACCTCCTTCTTCTGTGGAGGTTTTTTCCTCTATGGAAGAGGCATCATTAGATCCCTTTTCTTTATCAACATTCTTAGACCTATAATCTTTCTTATAATTCCTATATTTACCACACTTCCATAATTTCCTGAAATATTTTCCTGGAGATTTAGATCTACCTCCAGATTTAGATCTCCCCACCCAAATACTTATTTATATTCCTATCCTGGGGACACCCTCTTACAAATAAAGAATTTGTTTCTCTGGCTATCCATGATTTTCCACCCTATCTCTTCTAATAACAAGGATACAACTACATACTCATACATCAATGCATATTTAGTGTTACTACCAATTTCTACAACTAGATTATTCCAAGAGTCTGACAAATAAAATAACAAGATAATACACTTATATTCTTCTGCAAGCTTAATATCAATAGAGACAAGTTGTCTGACCAGATTATTAAAGGAATTTATATACTCTATCATAGAATATCCATGTTCCATTATAAGATGATACAACCTCTTTCGAAGAAACAATTTTTTTACCAGGGACTTTGATTGATACAAATTCCCTAACTTATCCCATATTTCCTTAGCTGTAGTTTCTCTTGAGACATTCAGTAGCACTAAATATGAAAGACACAACTAGATTATACTCCTTTCCTTCCTCTCCAACTTTGTCTAGTATTTTTCTTACATACCCATAGGTGCAGTACCAGGATCCACAACAACCCATTGTTCTCTATCTACAAGAAGGTCCTCCATCTTGAGCTTCCATATATCAAATATTTTCCCATTAAATTTCTTAATATCAACTTTATAACTACTCACCATTTAATTTATATACATGAATCACCACTATAAATCTCCCACTAAACCCAGGTTTATAATAGACCTAAGTTAAACTTGATCTATAGAAATCAAGCCAAACCCTTAGCAACAAAGGCATCCCCCTGTAGATAAAAATGAGCTCTGATACCACTTGTAATTTTTAAACCAGTGAAGTAAAACAATGCATACATATTCTTAAAAAAAATATAAATTAATCAATGGATCATACACATAATACACATAGATTTACATTGGAAACCCTTAATCGAGAGAAAACCAATCTTCCTTGGTGCCACACCTTTGAACTCTTCATTGTATTAATTTATCCATTAATAATACAATATATACCATATTTTAGGTATTCCATAGCTACCAAAACCCTAATCCCTTAATATGGGGTTAATTTAGAAAACCGCTAAAAATAAATAAAATAGCTAAACATTTGATGCACCCCCCTACACAGAGATGCAAAGAATATAACACATACCTAACATAACTATTATAGTTATATCTCTATGGTTTCCATGGAAACATTGGGTTCTGCATCGTTGATTTGATTTCCCTTATCCCACTTTGAATCGAAGTCTAAACCAGAGTCCGATTTTTTTCTTTCAACTCAGCCAACAATGATTGTTTCAAGTGACATTCATCAGTGTTGTTTCAGGTGATTTTGTGGAACTCATGCCACTTTATAGTGTCCTTTTTTTAACTTTCCATTACCCTTCTTTTCCTGTGTATTGGACTGGTTTTCTTGAGGTTGGATATTGTAAGACACCCAACCCCCTAAGTACCCTTTTAAGGGATAGGGTATTAAAATTTCTCTTTTTCTCACCCATATCAAAGCCTCTTTTAGAGGGCACCATCGTCTTCTACTTGTAAAAATATTTCCAATGACTGTAACCATGCTCAATACCGAACTCTAGATTAGAAGTTACAACCTCGTAAATATTATATGCCTTATTTAGCCAACAACAACCTCATTTCCACATGGAATCCATGTGGCCTTATGTCGCTTGTGCCATCCAACACGAAATGATGTGGTCCCTGACATGACGCCTTCTAGTTCTACCTAGCCCATCGGGTCCTCTTTCTATCGGGCCTCCTAAATAAACGACTCATATTCACTCAGATCCTTTCTCATCGGAATAGCAGGGGATGTGGTCACACATCCCACTTTGATTGATTCTCTCTAATAGGTCTTACCTTCATATCCAATGTCTCTCGAGCCTTATTGTTCAACAACTTTGATCATTTCAACACCTCTAACATGCACGATAGTTAAAGTCCATTCCATTGACCTCTTATTTTGTGACCATGTGTGACCCATAATAGATTGACGACTGTCATTACATCGTGCCCACTCATCGATCAATGGTCCAGATAATTTCTCAGAGTCCCTCCCTTCGGAGCCCAACCATTTTTGACCCAATGGATATCATCGATCGAGATTACTCTCCGACTGATCAACGACTATGGTTCTATCTTAGAGTTCCTCCCATCAGAGTGCATCTCTTCCAGGACCCCAAATCACTCTGACTAGCAACCTCCCAATGAACGATTGATATCTATCAACCTATTTATCTGAAGGATAGGATTAGGGCACCTGTCCCTAGACTTAAAACTAGCAATAACTCACACTCGGTCCTTTCTATAAATTACAGGTTGACACATGTCAATCTCTAGGACATGTTGGCATGCCTTGTAAGAATGACGTCATTCTCTCTTTTTCCTCACTTAAACAGGTCCCATGATAATCTACAACTAAGATTTCATATCACCATGTATCGATAAATGGCTTAGATATTTTCTTAAGTCTTCGTCATCAAGGGTCTTTCTCCAGGATCCAACACTTGGAAATTTGACTTCCTATGCCACAACAAAGTTGTGACCTACATCAACAATCCAAATATATTCTACACACACCTTGATGGATCAACGATACTCATTGATTTATATCCTTCCTCTTCAGAGACTCGGTGCAACCTATCACCCAAACACTCTGAATATATTCCTTTTGATGATGCTATAGTCGGTACTAACGATCCATATCTCACTGAGACCACTCTCTGATGGATCAATGGCTCCCATTGATCAGAGCCTCCCCTATTGGAGTCCATATACAACCTCTTACTTGCTCACTCCTATGGATACTTCGACCGTCCTTCTACGAATATACTCACCATCAAGGCATCGAATAATCACAATTACTTCTCGGGGTTTTCCCCATCAGAGTGCATTTATTCCAGGCATCCCATGCTACTCCAACCATCTTGACCTTTTGACAGGCTGAGTACCATGACCAACAATATCGATTATCTTCCATATTCACTTCAATAGGATCAACGATCCTTTTTTTATTCAGATTCTTCCATATCAGAGTTCCTTATGACTTCACTCTGGGTCGCTCTAATGGTTTCACACTCTAATAGATGCATAATTCTCATTGATAGTCTAGAACTCACCAAGACTTCTCTCCGATGGATCCAATGGATCTCGTGGACTTGGAGCCTCTCCCATCAGATTTATATTCACTCTTTCATTCATACACTCTGATTATTATTCCCTTTGACTAATGGTCGAGATATAATCATTGCACCAAATCAACGACTACGAACCCCCCAAAGAAAATCACAAGATTTTCCTAGGTTTAACAGTCTGATTCAAGACTTAACANACTCTTTCATTCATACACTCTGATTATTATTCCCTTTGACTAATGGTCGAGATATAATCATTGCACCAAATCAACGACTACGAACCCCCCAAAGAAAATCACAAGATTTTCCTAGGTTTAACAGTCTGATTCAAGACTTAACATATCAGGGATTTCTTCTAAGTTTCTTCTAAGGTTTTCACCAACCCTTCTTGGCTCTGAACCTTACTCAGAAACTTTCCAAGGCATTCTTCTCCTACCTCGGATGAAGGTTTACATCTTGCAATATTTTCATTCCCTTGCAAGGGTTGATACAGGGCTTAAGGCTCTTCGACTACAAAGAGACCTCCCTCGATATTTGAGACTTCTCGATGGCTATCTCAGGATATTTGGTGACCATTCAAGGGATTGTGATTCTTGTAGGGATACACATAGTGTGAATATTGCTCACTAGGCTACATGGGTCCATCATATTGTTAAGGTCCTAACCCACACATAGGTAGATCAATGTATTTGGATGTAATNCTAGATGCTTCTCTTAATAGACATATTTAGTATAAATAAGGGTCGAGGGTATGAAAACCCTAGCTTGGAGATTATTGTAACAGAGCACTGCTCGACTGGAGGTTTCCCCGTCGAAGAGGCTTGTGAACATTGCTATTTGAATCAAAGTGCTAATTCTATTGCTATTTCGTATATCATTTCTGTGTATTGTGAAGATTATGCTGGATATTTTATTGTTATTCTGCCATTTCTAGCATTTCATTTCTGTTCTGCATATTTTATATATCTGGTATCTTGCACATATTACCAGTGAAGAAAATGTACTTAATCCATTTTATTTAGGAATTCAACCATCCCTTCTGTACATTCACATTTGGCATTTAGACTAGGAAATAAAACAGGGTCCAATGACCTTCTCTATCCTTCAACATGCCATTATTGCAGTATTTCATTCCTCTTAGAAAGTATTGTTCATTCTTAGTTTATAAGCTTGTTTTATTTTCACAGGCATCACATTGCAACAAATATCCTACTGCACACACAGGAGGCACAAACATGCAGTTATATTCATGACTACATTCACAAGAGGATACCCATTTATACAATCCTTATTTATTCGAGGTAGAATGAATGATCCTCTTGTTTAGATATATGCTACACATATAATTACAGGCACCATTGCAAGTATCTAGCCATGCATTTCAATTTAATTACACAAAGTAAAGAAATACTTATATGTTACAAGTTATATCCAACCAATGGACTGTGGGTGTTCACCTTTCCACCCAACCATAGGCTCTGCGTGCTTAGTAACTTTGATAGTAGGCCACCTCCGTGCCAAGACAAGATACCACAAGGGAACATTTGTCTCAAGTTCTCAGGGTAATTTTTGGTAAGAGAAGATCATTCTTCTTCTCAAACATCTGAAACCCCAATGTCATCTGCTCTCTCCTACTTATTCCCCCCTATCTACAAGAATCCCTTCTTCTCTAACATTACCACCCTGCATGAAGTTTCTCGATCTATCCTCTTACTTTTGTCTGAAGGAATTTGTGAGGTCAACATGGGATTCATAATTGGTACTCTATTGTACCCCTAGCTGGAAGATTATACCATCCTAGCCATATTTCCCATACATGTATTCATGGGGGTGGTTGGTTTTTCAAATACCAACCCCTTCTCATTAACTGATTTATCTTGATATAAGGGCTAAGGAAATAATTTGAATATTTCCAAAATAATGTCTCAATAAGGAGGATTGGTTTATTTTAGCATAATGAACCCCTACAATAGGTTTCCTCATTCTTTCTTGTAGTGGTATCATGGATGGTACTTTTAGGGATTCATCCCACAGTCAGTTGGTTGAAATTTCAATCAAATGAAATACAATAACAATATTTATATGCCATGCTTTGGAAATCATTAACATGATTAATTACATATAATCCGGGGTTTATAAAGGGGGTCTTACAAACCCCTCCCCCTTCGAAAGGAACATTGTCCTCGATGTTCTTCACAACAATACCCGCCATGCCTTCGTATTTCATCTACCTTATCATTATATTCTTTTACTCATAGCCTGGTCTTCACTTAGACTCTGGCGTTGTCAGAACATGCCTTCAACAATTTCAAACAACAAGCATATTAATCCTAATTTTATGCAAAAACATTTTATTGTTGTTCATGATTCAAGAGGAAAATTTACATGTTAGCACAATACTTATTGGTGCAGTTCATGGATCTACATTCATATGGCTGTTACATTTACTTGGATCACTATTTTTCTCTTGACATATTGGGCTCACGATCCCAAATCATCAGAAATAAAATGTTATCAAAGTCTCCTCTTCCTTGCGATCACTCACCTTCCAGGCTCAGGCTCAGGAATCCCCTTCTCTGCTATTTAGTCCCTTAGGTGATCCATATTTCCTACCAATGATTTCTCACCCCAAAAGAGTTTTAGATACTTCATCGAGTCTTATAGTTGAGGCATCCCCCAAGCTTTCTCTACTGAGGAATCCCTCCAGCTCGTGTTACCGCAACACAACTGTATCCCTTTTCCACACTTTACAGTTTGAAAGCCAACATCTGTCCCTTTAGGATATATATGTAATATCACTTGTATCCCATGCATATAGTGAGTTTCATAAGATATCATCATCAATTTCAATTGATTATTTCTTTGATATCTTCCACCCACATATTTCCAATTTCACATTCCCATTTTTCAGATATGTTCCATATAGGAACCAGATTCTACAAGCCCAAGACTTCTTTCCCTAGGAAATTTGGATCTTTTACAACCATTAGGAATTGTTATTCCTTATGGGATTACAACAAAACCATATACAAGACCTTTTCTCCCTGCAATTCAGTCTTCACACAACCAAACAAATTGTTAGTTCTTATGTACATACATTTTCATTGCACACTTGCAGTGGCTCATAAAATTTCAAAATTTGTGCATACTAACAATTGCATCACATTCATCTATTCGATGATATAAAATAAAAATGAATTACCATTCATTACTCATGCATTACTTCAACATACCCATCATTTCAAAATGCAATCAAAAATTAAATGGATTTAATCAATGTGTTAATGTCCATGGTCACATTCACACATAACACACCCTTACATTGATTTCAGATTATCACTTTTCAAGTTAGGTACTCTTCCATGGTGTGTTGGGACTCAACCAACTTATCACCACATGGTTTATTTGTTCACATTCATTATTACAACAAGATTTTGCTTCCTGCTATAAACTGATCATATCCTCAAATCCGCATAACATAATATGCAATTATGAAAATTAAAATTTTTGCATGATGCATCCATGCATTCTTTCTTTATTGGTAGCCAGGGTGCCAACAATCATGGCCACCCAACTCTTCTCTTTACCATTGTTACAACTATGGTAGAATATTGGAAGGTTCCCCTTCCATATTGGGAGGTCCATTACATGCCCTCTCATGAAAACATGCATATCCTCAATGCATTCAATCAACATGTTGTTTATGAGTACTTTTGTTACCAATCATTCTCAATTGGTGAATGCATTCATGAAACCTTGTTCATGAATTTCTTGCAAGGATATCAATCATCCTTGACTGCCAGAGGTTCTTCCCTCTATCATTCATATTCTTTTCTAGAATCTTACCCTTCTTGGGTGCCAATGATATACAACAATCAATCATAATATATCATTAAGATACAAAGCATTTCAGAAGGGATTCTTACCCAATCCCTTTCAAATATCATGTCATATTGTCATGAATTTTTTTATACATGTTCTAGATGCCATCACTCTCTCTAATGTTACCTCATTAGTGGTGCTTCATGGGGACTCCCAAAGTCCCTTCATCAATATTTTCTATCATCATCCTTCTTGTATGTATCCTCTACCTGAGGTTGTCCACCATTGGTAGTTGTCCTTCCCCACTAGCTCCAATCCTTTCCTACACATAACATGCATCATCACACTTAAATTTATATCCATTTTCTTGAAAATCGAAATGCATGAATCATAGCATTTAAGTCATTAAACATTCTCAGATATGTCCCAACATATTACATGCACTCTATCTCATTACTCCTGAATGTGCTCATGAGTGAAAACACATTCAAATTTTTAGTTGTCTCTACAGTCATACATGTATCATCATTCTCATGCCAGAGACATTCACACATAACAACATTTTTGTTTTCTCATCTCAGAGAAACACACTAAACACCAAGAAATGGGTTAAGGGACTCTTCCCTTTTTCTCCAACTTCTTATACACAGTGTAGAATTTTCAGTCCAACTGAATTATTTCCAAGGCCTCTCTACATTTTCATAACATGGATTAATCAAGCTTATTCATTTAAACATATTTATCAATTTATTTCGTTTCACCAACTATACTTGTTTTCCTCTGTTCTCACAATTTTTCTTTTAAGGCTTACAACTCTGTTAAGAAAATCATAGTTTTCAGAGTGAGGAAAGTGTTACTCCTTTCCTCCTTTTATTAAATAATTTTTCCCACTTGGGGTTTTCCTGCTCTGTTGCTTGAGCAGTTTCAACCAATTTTCATCTTGGATTTCCCTAGATAAATCGACATACTTGCAACAACAAGATTCAGTTCACCAATTAATTATGAACCAGTGCATTCTGCACATTTACCAAAGAAAAATCAGATGGGTCAACATTCATTTGCATGTCTCCTATGTATGCATTACTTTTAAAAATGTTATCCAGGATTCTTATACCAATAATTTTTTCACCCCACTGCCTAATTCTAAGTATTCATTAAGGTTATGGATCTATTCTCTTGACAGAGTCTTCACACAGTTCCTTTACCTAAAACTGTCTCATCCTGCAACTCTTTCGTTACATATCCATCATTTCTTGAAATGATCTCAATCCCGAGTCAACCTAAGCCTCATCATTTTAGAGGTTTACCCAAAATTCCATAAGGAATTATCGACATCCATTCTTATTATGCATCTAGATTACACATTCAACACATACATTTATTCTATCATATTTCTTTCACACTATTCTTTCATGCACTTAACCACATGCATAAACATACTCTATGTGTTTACCATAGGAACATTCTACAATTTCATGTGCATATTTATTTAAAATTCTTTAACTTGTGATTGTTCACAATCATTCTCATGCAATGCTCAAAGGAAAAATCATATTTCCTTATTTTATGACAATAGAGAATTAGATCATTCTTACTCTTCTACTTCTTCAACACTTCACACCAAATTTTTCTGAGGAATGGAGTACACCCTCTTGAAGCTAATATTCAAAACAAAACAATCATGACTCTTCAAAATAGTGTTAACCATGCATCCATGGTATTTATTCAATCCTATAAAGTATTAATCTTGCCTCACATTCCACTTATTCATATCTACCTTTGTATTAGGAAACCCTGTAGCACATCCAATCCATGCACTCAAGCATATATATATATATATATATATATATATATATATATATATATA
>SNQJ01S0062729.1:4023-30413 GCA_010110895.2 Picea sitchensis
CTTGTTTATGGTACAGGTTGATTATAGGTTTATTACAAGTTGTTTGGTATAGGTTGGTGCATGGTTGATGCACTTGTTTATGGTACAGGTTGATTACAGGTTGAGGTACACATTGATGCATGGTTGGTGCATGGTTCAGGTTTATTGGTATAGGTTTACATCGGTATATCTCACAGTGATAGTGTGAAAGTGGTTCCATCATTCTACTTCTACTTTAGGGCGGTTGGACGGGGCAAGGACAGGTGGTTGTAGCCGAAGAACATAGGGGGTTGTAGCCTCCTTCTGGTTGTATCCAGAGAATAGGGGAGTTGGAGCTTCCCTCAGGTTGTAGCCTGAGAAACAAGGGGGTTGGAGCCTCCTTCCAGTTGCAGCTAGAAAATAAAGGAAGTTGGTGCTTCCATTGAATGTAATTCTTCAAGACATATAAGAAAAATCATTACGTGCTTTTCTCCTGCTTTGGGTTTCCACGTAAAACATTGGTGTATTGTGTATTGTGTATGTGTATGATTTTTTATTTGTTGATTGCTTATTTACTCTGCAGTTATTGGATGATAATGATACATTGATATAACACTTGGATTATATGGTTAAAAAGGACTAAAATTTCTCTATTATTGATTCACCCCCCCTCTCAGTAATCCAACATATGTGTAGGTTGAGTCTTGCTAGTCTAGTATTTGTGTCTTTGAGTCAAATAAGCCCAAGTTTTCACCTTGAATTTAGAGGAGATAATGGGTCATTTTTTAATGGACATTTCAATTGAGTCATTTGAGTCATTAAAGGGTCATTAGTCATATGTTTTGTAAATGTGATCTTTTATTATTTCAAAGATCAAAGTCGTGTCAAGAGGTCATCATGATAATGAAAGATTTTGATATGGCATGTAATTGAACCCTGGAAAGTTTTATTATTCTAATGTACCATTCTTCCACTTGGACAAGTGTTTTTCCTCCAACTCTACAGAAGTCGTGAAATTTCCCAGATTTTTGCAACAAATAGGTTCATCATTATCATAAAACTTTCTCATACTATCAAAGGGTTATGATTGAATTTTATGGTGTGAAGGGACAGGATGACATGTTTATTCTATTTAATGACCCCTCCTCTCATTCTAAATATCTCATAAGGAATCAAATTTTCCATAAAACTATCTCGTTGTGAAACTAGTGTCCAGACCTGCACGCTGTGAAAAAATCTAGTTCGATGTGCAACTATCTGTTCAATGTGAAATTGTCTTGAACGTCGTGAAACCCTGTTCAATGGTAAGTCCTGAATCTGGCCATTTCAATCTTGTTTCCCTGTTTTTTTTTCAATATATATTGACCCTTAGATACTCTGGCATCTCCTACTATGTTGCTACAAATATTTACAGTCCAAAAAATTATATTCTACTCCAAACCCTAACATTGAAAAAAGTCTTTGTTTTGTGTTGTGGTTCTGTCACAACCATTGAGGTTTTCTCCCTGTCAAAACCCTCTCTTCCCTAAGAAGACCTAAACCACTTAAGTGTTGACCTCCCCTGCACAAAGAAATTCATCCACCACAAACCCTAGGCGCCATCTTAACCCTTGCAATTGTAGGTATTTGGATGTGTAAGAAGTAGTTTCATTTCATCACATCTTGGCAGCAACATCATCAGCAAAAAAGAAGAGATACAACAAGGGTGGAGAAATTTGCAGGTTTGAACCTCAAGGAATGAGTTTAATAAATGCATATGTGATGAGCATGGATTCTTTTCAACAAGTTGGGTGTCTAACATTTTGTGAGAAGTTGCAGGGCTACAACATAGAGGTGGCAAAACAATTTTCCCTGAACTTTGAGGGAAACAAAACTAGAATTGGGCCCCTAGAATTCCAAGTGATAGAGAAGACAATTGTTGCTACAACAGAGATTCCTACACAAGGAGACAGGTGGTTCAAAGGTATGACACTTTATTTCACCTTCTACAATGACTATTTTAAACTTGAACATCAAGATGAAGATTTGATAGTTGGAATTCTAAGGAATCACTTGCTTGAACCTTTTGATCAGATTTTGAGAATCATTCAAAGGTACTTTACCTGCGAGGGATGGTTCAAAAAGGTTTACACGCATCATATAAGGTTGTTTATGAATTTCACAGGAAAGAAACCCCTCAATTGTGTTATTATTTATACAGGAGTATTGGAAAGATGACAGACAAGGTGCATACCAGAACCAAGAAGATTGAAGTCATCTTTTTTCATTTCTCTCTTATCAAACTCTTAGTGTTGGAAGAACTCAAGAATACGAATACTGAGTGCGATCCTGGCAAAGTGTGGTTAGATATTTTATGGTGTCATCATACCAGGGGAATTCTTTAGGACCCCTGCTAAGAATGAAAACGTATAAGGGTTCAATGCCATATCCAGTTGTTTCTAGTTCAATTATACTTATCCTCAATAGGATTTCCCTCAGAGATTAACACTCCCCAAACCAAGAAAAATCCATCTTCTTCAATTGGAAAGAAAGTTTCAACAGGCCCGGAGAGTTCCAAAGGGAAACAGAGTAAAAAACCAATTGAAAAAGGAACAAGAGTTGAGGTAGATAACACTAAAGCTTCTGAAAGCAAAAAAAAAATTGAAAATCTTGTCTTTACTACCAAGGAAGTTGAGAAAATCACAGAGATACCTGCCATCCAAGGAAGCAAAAGGAAGAGTAGGATAGTGGAGGAAATCCATAAGAGGCATTTAACCAGGTATGTTGTAAAAATGCTTGCCTTAGCTGAAAAACATGCCATTGAAGCCCTTATCCAACATGTGGTTGCAGAGACAGTTGAAATACAAGTTACACCAAGAAATGTTGGAACAGTGCAAGGATTAAGACAACAACTAAAAAGAGCACATAATACCATAGCACATATGAGGGATAAGGAAAGAACAATGATCAAAAAGATATCAAAGAATTTTGACCAATATGAGGAAACCCTTGACAAGGGAAAGAAGATGCTAAGAAGATCTTGTCCTCTACACAGGAAGTTCAAAAACCTCTATTAGCAGAATAGACTCCTAAAGGCAGAGAATAGATTCTTGAAGAAAAAATTGCAGCAGCAAGAAAAAGAGGTTAAAGGGAACCTGGATGTATTAGCCCAGGTATCAGTTGAATGACTCATGGATGATCAGAGGTCATAAGTCATATGGTCTTCAATTTTGTTCAAATTTTGATTATGCACAAAGTTTCAAATCAACAAATCAAGTCTTGGTCATGCAACTAGGAAATGTTTCAAGTTTAAGTTTTTGGTATTGTCAAGGAAAGTTCTAGTCTTTCTTTTTTTTTTTTTTTTTGAGAGAGTATCAAACTCCGCATTACCTTATATTCAGAAGTCAACAATCGAAAAAAAGGATTACATATTTGCACATAGTTTCGAAGCGTGGGCTCACTGTGAAACTTGTTGTATCTTACAACACGTTGTGAAACCTCCTAGACGCTGGGAAACTGATCCTGTTTTTCCAAATCAACATCTGATAGGCATGATTTTCCCAGTTATCAAGACATGTGAAAATCAACTCCAACATTCCAAAGATCGACCATTCAATATAGAAGGTTTGAAACATCCATTGAATATTGTGTAGTAAATGAAGTCAAATTCTATTCCTATATTTTTGCAAAATAGTTCAAATCAGATCTGATTTTGTTTGTAACCAAATCTATTCATGGGAAAATAGTTGAGCTCAAATCCTTGAGCCTAGTATCAACTACTTCTATATATTTTGTAATTAAAACTATGCAAAGGGTTGGAAAAGTGTAGAAGAGACATATTTTGAGCATCCTTGTAATTTTTGAATTTTAATGGAATATCAGTCAGAAGTACAGAGCTACTCTTACCAGATATTCATGTGTTGATGATATGAAGTGTGTTTTTCTCTCTTGCAAATGTGCTTTCCCATTTCATATTTCATTTCATCTATAACCTGCATATAATTAATCGAAAGTAATGGTTTAAAATTCATCTGATTTTGATGCTTTAGATCAAGGAATTAAGTATTGTATTTTCCTCCAAAAAACACAGTCAAAATTCATCCTAGTTGATGCTCTGAATGTAGTTAGTTGTTTTCACCTTCTTCCATTATGTTACAATAATATTTTCACTTAAAGATTATCAGCTACCAAGCCTTTGCTTCCTTGATAGCTCTAAAACCAAGTACTGATAGTTCTCATTGCATTAAACTTGAGTCCATTCCCAATGGACTCCTTCTCACCTCTTCCAGCAACCTTATAAATTTCCTAAATTACAGATCTAGCCATTGTGCATAATTTGACAGCATGTCATTTCTTGACTGAGTTGTAAAGAGAGATCCCTCTCTGAGTTGAAAAGGCTAGTTTCAGCTCTAAAGTGGTTTTGAGTTTACCTTTGTGATTTGTCGACTCTTCAGCCAAGGAAAATTACAGAGTCATAATAGGTGGTAGGAATGATGACATGGCCACACCTGAGGGTGCGAGGTGGACGTAGGAACCATGTCTTCCAGGTGCCACGTCAAAAAGATAAAAGTATATTTAAAAAAAAAATCTAGCCAAAAAATTGTTTTGACCATAACATGAGCAAATTTTATCAAAATCATTTTAAATTTCAGATGTAGGTCCACAGTGTCAAATCCTATAGAATTTTCGATGAGAGCCATTGGCCAATTCTGCACCAATTTTGTAGAAAATGCTAATTGGGGCTTTTTGAATAACAGGGTGGTATTATTTGATAGAGACCTTGTAGATGATGAAATTTTGATAGTGGGTCATGGAAAAAGACACAAAAAAACCCAATGGAGAAATTGGCCAAATTACAAGGGGTTTGTAATGGGGATGAAGAAACAGGACAAAATCCACTATTCCAAGCCACCTTTTGGGATTTGTTGAGATTTTCATAGGAGGAAAAGGGGCCTCAGATCACAAATATGGAAAAATGATATTACTCAACCTTTTAACTCCTCATAAATCTAGACAAATTTTCCCTGGTGAAGTTTTTCCATATCTACTTAGTTTGGGAGATAGTCAATTTGGCTAAAAATACTAAGTTTGGAGAAAGTGTAAAAATGACAAAGTTGTCAATTCAATATTAATGTAGAATTTGACTAAAGCCTTAGTTTGTCAATTTGAACATTGTTTTGTAATCACCATCACTAATATTATCAATGATTGATATAAAAATTTGTTGGTTCTTGACAGGCTTTCTTCTGCAAGTGGAAAAATTTGGTGTCTGGTCTTAATCACATTAGGGAGAGGTGCACAAATGTGGCATATTTAGGAGACCATAACATTCTACTTAGAGCTTAGAATTGAGAAAGAATGTAGTCTCTATAAATATATTGAAGAGTAGAATCCATATATCTACTAGGAATTTGGATTTGGGAAACAAAAATACTCAGCAAATCAAAAGAAGGCAATTGATGGCCTTAAATGGATATGCTAATAATTTTTATCTAACAACAATGGTTGCTTCCAAATTTGACAGAATTAAGTATGCAGTTAGAAAAAAGTAATTTGAGAATGACTAAGGATATAGAATATGCACAAAGACCTTATATCCATGAGGAGGAAGTCAAAGGGTTGAATATCAACCCGAGAAATGAAAATATAGAGTCTAATTGCACATAAAGGAGGAAGAGTAGATTCCATGGAGTGGGAAAGGACCATGAAAATCTTGTAGAGATATGTTCAGAGTTATAGGTATGGTAATGAAATGTTAATCAGAGTTTAAGAGGAACAAAACCACATCAACATTCATTTGTTACAAATCCTAAACAAACCGCATAAGAAAATAAACAAAGAATCAGGCTTAAGGTAGGCAACATAACACATATCTAATGCCAGGAGGGAACATGTTATAAGTTCTAGGCACTCTAGACGTGATAGTAGACATGAAAACAATTTTCTAAGGCACTCATCTAGAAGGGCACATGCATTTTCATAATCTGAAAGTAGCCCAATTTTGTCTGTTGTTAGACATCACGGGAGGAGGCCTAAGGTAGGTGATATATAAGGAGATATTAGGAATATTAAGCCTCCCACTTTTGATGGTGATTATAATAAATGTGAAGATGTAGATCTTGGTTGATGGCGATGCGAAAATATTTCCAATTGCACGATTATTCATCAAATTTAGAGGCCATAATTAAAATATACCTTATTCAAGGGAAAACTTCAATGTGTTGGCAACAACTCAAGCAAGTTAAACACATTGAGGAGAAGTGGATCTCATGGAGGTAGATTAAAAAATATTTTCAAAAGAAATACTTGTCAAAGCATTACTATGACAAGAAAATGCAAGAATCATTTGACCTAAAATTGGGATCCATGACAATTGATGAGTATGAGAGGAAGTTTCTAGAATTGTTGAGGTATGTTGACTTCATCGAGGATAAGAAGTTTAAAATACAAATAGTTCTAAGTGTGATACCTTCTTTCTACATCGATGAAATTCATTTTAATGAGCCCAAGACCCTAGAAGAAGTTATAAGGAAATAAAAGTATCTTTATGAACATAACAAAGGCAAGCCAACTTTGTAAAAGGCTTGGGTTGGCAAGAAGAAAGGAAAGATGGAGAAAATAAATAAAGGGTATAAGCTACCATTTTTCATAAATAGCCCTCAAGGACAACTAGCACAAAATGAGCTAGGGACAATAGAGTCTTTCGGAAAGAGGCCATGAAAACAACACATAAAATGTTGGGGATGTGAGGGATATCACATGTACACGAATTTTCCTCACAAAGGAGAAAGGACAAGGATTGTTCACAACATCCAGGAGGTTGATACAATGGAAGACATGGGTAGAAGCATGCCAATAATTTATGTAGTCTTGGTGATCTGGATCTCGAGGGCTGAGATCTAGATGGCTTGAATGCCGAGAGAGGAGGAGCTTAGACGTGCCAATATTGCATGAAATAAAAAAACATGGACAAAAAACATGTAAATGAAGTACTCGAGAGGTGAAGCTCAAAGAGGAGCCTCACCTCTAAAACTAATTACTAGTAAATCACTCAGAGATAATTAATCTCACAATGAACAATAGAAAATATGAGAGAATCCAAAATGAGTAACTTGATATTATGAGAAGGCTCGATAGCCCTTTATATAGCATTACAAAATGGTCCATTGGACAAAGTCAAAAAGATCTCATTAAATGAGTATATATTATTAGTATAATAGATCTAACTACCCAAATAACTAAGTAGTGGAAAATAAAACCCGATACAATAATGGAAAGAGTTCATTAAATGAGTATCTATTATTATAATAATATATCTAACTACACAACTAACTAAGTAGTGGAAAATAAAACCCAATACAATAATGGAGAGGTGGGACTCTCTTTGACCCATATGGGCAACCTGTTAGCCCAATTAATTAATGAGGAGGTGGGCATATCATTGATCCACATGGAAAATCTATTAGCTTTATAGATTTATGAAATTTGCATCCGAATTTAGACCATATACCCCCTAAAATTCGAATCATTCCTCCCCCCTTAGAAAATGATGGTCCCCATCATTTCACCCATGCTAAAAAGAGAAACCCCATTACCGTACCATTATGATTACAATGTGAAAATACTCAATGAAGAGAAGGGTTTTGTGTGGTTGACCCATAACCGTGGGTTTGTGGTTGACCCATAATCTAGTTGACAATGGCATTGTACATAGGTAGAAAAATAAAGAAATTTTAATAAAATCCCAAAATTTTAAAAATAATATGGAAAAATAGTGGCTTTGGGGGTTGTGAACATCCTTCTGCAAATATATTCATAACTTATGCTATAGGTGATGAAATCCAATTCCTTCGAAGACCCATTTAAGCTATTGAATATATATTTCCATCAGTATATGAAACGTGTTCTGAGGTGGCCCATGGAGTGAGAAAAACTAGGCCGAATTTGAAGGGCACATGACCACGTTGGTTATAGACATGCACTACTTCAAACAAAGATATCTCATAAACTGGACAACAAAATGAAATTCCGTGAAATACCCATTTGAGATATTGAAGACATATTTCAAGACGTATGTGGAAATCTTTTTTTAGTTTTATGAGAAGGTAGAAAAATACCTTTGAATATGGTAGTACGCACGGCCTTCTTAGGTCAAATACCTGTTGATATTCAATCGATGATATCTCTCAAACCAGGAAGCCAAATGAGATTCCAAGAAATATGCATTTGAAATCTTGAAAAGATATTTCCATCCATATGTGGAACTTATTTTTTAGTTTCCCGAGCGTGGATAAAAGTGTCATTGAATATGGTGGTACGCGCAGCCTCCTTGGTTCAAATACATGTTGGGATTCAATCGATGATATCTCTCAAACTAGGAAGCCAAATGAGATTCCACAAAATTCCCATTTGATATATTGAAGATATATTTCCAATGAGATGTTGTAGAGCCTCTGAAATGTTGTGTAGAGGTCTCAATACCTCTTTGAATTTGGTTGAGTGTAGAGGGCCACAAAGGATGTCAAGGGTTTGAAGAGTAGCATGGGTTGTTGTAGAGGTTGTGGAACCCCTGTGGGAAGCATCGACACCCTGCAAATTTGTTGAAAATTTTGTAGACCAATGTATGTAGTGGATCCATGTATGGATGTAGTGAATCCGTGTATGGTTCTCCTTGTAATGGTGAACGAAGCTTTGAGGGAAAAAAAATCCATGTAGTGCTTGTGGACAAACTGTGAAGCTCACAGTGTATGGCTCGACAAATGGATTATGATAGTTCCAAAAGGAGGTTGGTGATTGTTGAAAATGTTTGAACGCGCAACATGCTTCAAACCCTTGTTCTACTGAAGAGCATACCTGCTCTGATACCATTGATCCAGATCTTAGGGGTTGAGATCTGGATGGCTTGAATGTCGAGAGAGGAGGATCTCAGGGGTGCCAAAATTGCATGAAAAAAAAACATGTAAATGAAGTACTCGAGAGGTGAGGCTCAAAGAGGAGCCTCACCTCTAAAACTAATTACTAGTAAATCACTCAGAGCTAATTAATCTCACAATGAACAATAGAAAATATGAGAGAAGCCAAAATGAGTAGCTTGATATTATGAGAAGGCTTGCTAGGCCTTTATATAGCATCACAAAATGGTTCATTGGAAAAAATCCAAAAGAGCTCATTAAATCAGTCTCTATTATTAGTATAATATATATAACTACCCAACTAGCTAAGTATTGGAAAATAAAACCCGATACAATAATGGAAAGAGCTCATTAGATGATTCTCTATTATTATAATAATATATCTAACTACCCAACTAACTAAGTAGTGGAAAATAAAACCCAATACAATAATGGAGAGGTGGGACTCTCTTTGACCCATAGGGGCAACTCGTTAGCCCAATTAATTAATGAGGAGGTGGGCATCTCCTTGATCCACATGGACAAACTATTATCTTTATAGCTTTATGACTTTTGCATCCAAATTTAGACCATATACCCCCTAAAATTTGGATCACTTGGACAACATACAAGTAGACCATCAATATCATATGATTGAGGTGGAAGGTAAGATAAATAACTAACCCATAGCTATTTTAATAGATTATGGAGCTAGCCATAGCTACATAGATCCCAATATTATTGAGAGGTTTCATTTGAAAAGAAGCAATCATGGAAAATATTGGTTGTTCCAAATAGCTACTAGATCCAAGAGAAGGATCAATGAGATGGTTAAGGATTGTCCAATGGACATGAATGGAGTCAACACAAAGGAATATTTGAACATCATACCTTTGGGTTCATATGATTTCTTAATTGGTTTGGATTGGTTGGACAAGCATCATGTTGTCTTAGATTGATACAACAAGGAAATCACTTGCCTTGATTAGGAGGGACAACAAAGGAAAGTTCAAGGGATTCCAAGGCCTATATCCATTAGAAAAATTCCATTCTTGTAGTTGAAAAATAGTTTTAGGAAAGGGTTCCAGATTTATGGAACACATATGAAAGAGGTGGCCAAGGATAAAGTTCCAAGTATTGAAGACTATTCAATTTTTAAAGAGTATAAGGATGTGTTTTTGGAATTGCTAGGATTTCCACCAAAGAGAGGCATTGAATTCTCCATTGATTTGGTGCCTGGAGTTCCCCTAGTGTCTAAGACTCCTTATAGAATGAGCACACCAGAGCTAAAGGAATTGTAGCTTGAAGAAATTTTGAAAAAGGGGTATATACACCAAAATGCGTCACCTTGGGGTGCCTCAATTTTATTTTTCAAGAAAAAAGATGGAACATTAAGGATGTGTATTGAATTCATACAACTTAACAAGGTTACCATAAAGCAAAAGTAACTTTTTCCAAGGATTGATGATCTTTTTGACCTGTTGAAAGGAGCCAATATATTTTCCCAGATTGACTTGAGGTCGAGATACCATCAGGTTAGAATTAAATAATAATATATCAACAAGACAACATTTAGAACAAGGTATGGCTATTATGAGTTTGTAGTGGTGCCATTTCGGTTTTCAAATGCACCAACTATTTTTATGTGTTTGATGAATGATATTTTTAGGAATTACTTGGATAAGTTTATCATTGTATTATTGGATGACATACTTATCTATTCCAAGTCAGAAGAAGAACATGAATAACACTTAAGGATGATGCTATAGGTTTTAAGGGAACGTCAGTTGTATGCCAAGATGATAAAATTTTCATTTTATCAAAAGTATATCCACTATTTGGGACATATCTAATCCAGGTGGATTGCAATAGAAATCAACCTTCTCCACTGAATCAACACTTTTGAGCATGTGGTTTTGATAAACCATGATATTCACCCTTTTGATGGGAAATGTAATGCCATATTCATTTGTAATGTAATGTAATTCATACAGTGTTAATGCACTAGATCATATTATAAATATGCAATTAAGTGTGCTTGGGCTAGAGTAGTAATAGGATGGGTGACATTTTGGGAATTCCTAGTGTTTTACATGCCTATTACATTTTGTAAACTTAGATCAATTTATCCCACATGTATCATAGGAATTATTCTCCTCTCACTCTCTCATATATAATAGAGGTGAAGGATGTCCTAAGAGGATACAATGGAGTGTGATTTAAAGTTTGTTGTAAATGAAGCGTAGCCAACATCTCTTTCTCTTCAAAGATAAGCTACCCCATTATAGTCAGTTTGTGTTATATAGTGTTTTGTTATTTTATTCATTAACAGAAGTTGGGTTTCACTATATTTCTGTGTTCCTGCTATATTTTCCTTTATATCTCATTTTGTTTTCAACATAATCCAAATCAGTGGTATAAAAGTATTATTTTCCTTGTCGCTTCTTAGAGCATGTCCCCAACAAGGTCAGGGTATAGAGAGTTGGGTCTTGAGCTAGTTTTGCTTGACGAAAACTTCTTTGTCCAACCCAATCTACCTCCCATGGTGGAAGAAAAGAGAGATGATGAAGTAGGATATCCTTTCAAGACGTTGCTCAAGGAATCCCTCATACGACAAAGGAATGAGATGATGGAAAAATTCACTTAGATCCTTCGACGAATAGCGATGGAAGTTGAGGCAACTTCAACAAGTATCCATTTAGGAGGTGCGACACCCTTGAAGGTGTTATCTCCTCAAATAACACAGTCAAATTTGTTTATTTTAGGTGATAGGAAGTCATTGAAAAATACATTTCTAAATTTTTTAAGGTTCATTTTTTAGAGCCTTAGGTTTGTAATAAAGTTTGAAAAACATTTTATTTGGTTTTCCCTTCAAAAAATTCAAAACTCAGGTTTCGGTGGCTAAGCGCCTTTCCAAAAGGGCTTCTAAGACACCGAAAGTGCAAAAAAGTCTGTTTTTACTGTGTTGAGTCATCATTTTTAAATAATGATTATGAGCGATTGAAGAATTGTTTTGAGAAACGGGAGGAGGTTTTTGTTGATAACATGTCAAAGAACAATACCCTCTCTCATTTTTCCTATAGGTGTCATATATTGGGAGAATTGAATTCATCTCTGAGCCCTAATTTTCGAATCTCAGAATTTTCTTGTTTGACACATGTTTTTGCAATGCAGATCCCGGGAAAATGAAAATGAATATCAAATACCTGAGAGAGGTTTTTTCTCAAAACAAACCAATATACAAAAGCCTCTTCCAGTTTTTACACAGCGGTTTTGGTTTGAGAGATATGGGTAAATATTTGAGCAGCATATTTCCAGAAATTTTTGTCTTTTCTAGCCACCTCACAAATTCAAATTTGAGATAGGAGAAGAGGTTATCAAATCCATCTTTTGAGGATCTGAAACTACTTGTAAAGGATATAAAGCCTATCAATCTTAGAGACTAAAAGGGTCGATTTTTGGAGACTAGATTATTGTATTTTGTGTTGATACACTTTCTTTAATATATGAGACTTGCAAGCTTCTTTCATTGATGTTATCAAATTCCTTCTTTCTTATCTGTCTATGTTTATGAGTGAATGGAATTCTATGTCTATTCTTATATAATCCATAGGTGATTGTCATCTCATTATTTGATTATTTGGCAAAGGATCATAAGCTATTGTACTAGTTTCTAAACCCATCATACCTATTGTTTTATATATGTGTGATCTGGTTTATGTGATTAGATTTTGTTCTATTTGATACACAACCTGTCTGATAATAGCTCTTGAAGGCCTTGTAATGTTGAATATAACTAGATTGTCTTGAGTGTAAGATTCAGTGAGTTAGTTATCCATATTGATCCAATTATATATTCAACATTGAGAAAATAGTTAAGTTACCAGGCATCTTCGAGCTACAACCTAGAAGAGTTTCCTAGAGTGATAACAAACTGGCGTCATTGCCGGGGAGAGGAGATTGAAGCTCAGCTTCTTTGGGAGACGACAAGATCCATCTTTGATGATAGACAAAGTCTGGACATCATTTGGTTGTAATCATCTATCTGGCGACTCCATGAAGGATGGATTCAGTGGCAACTCCATTGTTCATAAATCTATTGGTGACTCCACTGGTATGACATGAATAAGATCTTAGAGAAGAGGTATGCTTTCTGTGATTTTTCAAAGATTGTTGGTTTCCCTAATACAATGCCTAGTAGAGATGAATGGGAAAATAGCCTTCCCAGATTTCAAGGTGAAGATTGGGAAGTACCAGCTGAACATTTGCTAGACTTTCATGATTGCATTCATCGGTTGCAAGTTTTGCATGAGGATGTTCAGATCCGTCTCTTATTTTTTTCATTAGAGGGGATTGCTCATGATTGGTACCGGTCTCTTCTTATTGCCAGTATCAACTCTTTGGCAGATTTTCATGCTGCCTTTCATTTGTTCTGCAAAGAAATATTTTCTGTTGACTTTCTATTTCCTGAATGTTGTCATGAATTCAAATTATTGACTAAAGATTCAAATAATCATGAAGAGTATGTTGTTATAGGGGATACCTCTCATTGTGACCTAGACATTGATGATTTTCACAATATTAGCCATAGTATAGATGGTTTTAACATTATATCAAATGCATCTACTAACTTAGGTTGTCATGAAGATGAGATTGTCCCCTTCAAAAAACCTAAAGATGATTATCAGATTGACACATTAGTAGGTGATAGTTTCATATCTGCAGTAGATTCAAAAGGCAACCCTTAGTTTTTTGATTTGCAAACAAAGGGAGATTTCAGGAGATATGAGGAGGAAGGTGAGGAGCAGAAAGTTTCAGATCAGTAGTTGAGATTTTATTTTCATTTGACAGAAGAAGAATAGTTTACATTCAACATCTATATCAGTGAAGGCAGCCAGCATCACTTCAATCTGCAATTGGATCAGCAACTCAAAGAGGTATTCTTATATGGTTTTTATGACCATGTTGCTGACTATTTCGAATATATGAGTAGTATGAATGTCAAAACATTTTTGTCAGATGAAGATTGTTTATGTCATCAACTATATTTTTGCATGTTACACTCTATTATTTTTTAGGTCAAAATCAAGAACAAGTTCAGTAAATCATTTTTTGACATGGCTTCATTGGAAGCATGATTTCACTTGATAAGAGGCAGTACAGTTGGTTAGTGTAGGAGTAGGCAGGAGAATAAGCTCTTCGTATGAACAGATAAATTATATTAATTTGTTATTTCTCAAATAAGAAAAGCTTCCTGGGGACTTGCACGTTATGCTGCCCTTTCTCAAGACAATGGCCTTGTGCCCATTGTGGAGTCAGATATTCTGCTGGATGGAGACCATTCCATTGATAAAAGCCTTGAAGTGGCAGAGAAAGTTTGGACTAAGGTTTTCTTATACTTGGCAGAGAAAAATGTGTTGTTTGAGGGAATTTTTTTAAAACCCAGTATGTTGACTCCTAATGTTGAGCACAAGGAGAAAGAAACCCCACAACAGGTTGTAGATCACACTCTTGAAATGATTAAGAGGATGGTGCCATGAGCATGGGTAATCACATCAAGCATCAAGGAGTTTTACGATACTAGTTATTCCATCTCCTAAGATTTTATCACAACCTGTACACTCTACTTTTGTAAGCTTCTTCCAGAAGGTTGATGAAACAACAACAACTAAATGATCCCATCAACCTCTCTATATCACATTTCATTTAAATTTGATCTCTTTCTGTTTCAGAGTTTCAAAGATGTGTTCCTTCTTTTCCATTGTTTTATAGATTAACATTTAATGGATAGGAAAGAAATAGAGAAGGAGAAACCACTTGGTCATACTCTGCATGATCTCTTCACCAATGTATCATCACTAGTTTAGGGCAAGCAACAGGGCACAAACAATCTGTTGGAGCTGATTAAAAAGATAAACCTTAGGAACAACATGAAGCTATTGCATGCTTTTAGAGTACTTTGTTATCCACCTGATGAGTGTACTATTTCTATAATAATTGACATGGAATTTCCAAAGCCAGAGAAAGTTGAAATGGATGGTCCAAGACTCTATCTTATAGAGCTCAAATCCAGGGATTGTATGAGTTGATTCCATCTGAGTGTGTGCACTATAAACAATGAAATTTATACAACAAACTCTCACTATTTTATTTGAGCAGATTTCTTGGCATTATTCAGATGAAAGTGGCCTTGACCTCATTATCCATTTGTCCATCTTTGGTTATTGAACCTATTCTACAGTCAAAGCTTAATGATAAGTTGTTTAACACTTGTCAGGCTTTTGAATTAAGCAGTAGTTGATGTATCCTCAGCCTGGTGGTTCTTCTATGGTGTTGTGTCCTCTCTTCTTAATCCAAGAATGTCCTTATAAGCCACAGCTGCAGAGATTACTTCATTTGCATCCAAAGTTGAAACTATAATGTGAGCCCTACCTTGAAGGTTTTGAGTGTTTCATTAATGTATACATTAACAAGTCTCTTGCAAGTGATGCCATCTGGATGTGTGCATTACAAACAACAAAATGCATGACTACTCTCTCTTTTAAAGATTGTGAATCAATGAAAACACATGCTAATCAAGATTACTGTCGAAGTAGTACTTACTATTGCAGATTTGGAAGAACACATTGGCTCTCTGATCATTTTGTTATTAGAGAATACATACGGATGAGCTTGAGTTTTCAAAACAAAGCTTTCGGTGGCTTAATCAAGCTTTCACAGTCTCCCTTAGCCATCGAAAGCAAAGATTTCAGTGGCTTACAAGTTAGAATTTTGGCTCTCCTAGCCACTGAAAGCATAGAACAGGGTAGAATGCTACTATTTTTGCACAGATCCGAGTTCCCTTGATTTGAATGCCATGAGGACAGTTCCAAATGATGGAATACAATTCAAGTCATCATTGTCAAGGTTATGTTTTGATTTTGGAGGTGCTTAGTCAAGGTGGATCTCAACCAAGTGATAATAGCAGTGTTAGTTCTAATCAAGTGCTACCCCCACCTATTCATCCAATGCATGGATTTTTCAACCTGTATTTTGCCTCCCATACCTCTTACTAATCCATATGGAACATTATAAATGACTATGACTTGAAAAGTGGATATCTGAAGCTTGGTGGTACAATTTTTGGAAATGGTTACAGCAGGTTGCAGTAGAGCATGAGGAAATTGTAGCAGAGCCAGATCTTCAAGGAGCAGTCCTAGCTGGAAAACAGATAACAGAGTATGCAGATTTGCCTTCACCTACACCTAAAGAAGAGCAAGAGCTGCAAGAGGATGAAGCATCAACCAACAAGCTCCAATTGTCAAAAATGAATCAACTGCTAAGACAAGTTTATGATCTTGAACTCCTTGACAGAGAAGTTAAGACTAGTAATCAAACTTTGACAGAAAGAGATATTGAGTTGTATGATTCTCACCAAAGGCTTACTAAACAATATGATAAGCTAGAGAAAATGAACAAAATGTTGATTCTAGGTTGTACAGGAAGATTAGGCTGCTAAGAATCAAAATGATGCCTCCAAGACCTAAGGCACATATTGCTCTGTTAACCCTAGTAGAAGCAGCCACTAATCTTGATGATAATCCAGAGGCATATATCAACTCTACTGATAACCCAGACTACGCTCAGGCTGTTGAAGCCTCAAAGGAGCAGAAGTGAAGATCATAAGATGGAGGGAAATACATTTTTGCAATTTTGAAAGCCAGTTTCAAAACAGATCTTTCGGTGGCTTAGGCAAGCTTTCACAATCGTTTTTAGCCACCAAAAGCAGAGCTTTCAGTAGCTTACAGGTTAAGATTTCTGGCTCTTTAGCCACCAAAATCATAAAGAAGGGTAGAAAGCCACTCTTTTTGCACAGATCTAAGTGTTTTTGTTCCAGTTGGCACGAGAAAGGTTCCAAAGTGATGATCATAATTTAGAGGATCAATTTTATTGCTCTGTTTCAGTTTTGGAGGTGTCTGCAGCGTGAGGAAGATAAAACTTCTTATCTATTTTTGGCAAAAGATGACTGGTTTTTCAGGGTGGAATTTTCAACCTCATCCATCAGCATCTCAAGATCACTACAGTTTTTGAAGACTATAAAGACTTTCAAGGCTACAAGTTTGTAGGGGATCATTTCTAAAGGCCAAACGACTCCATATCCCAATGGTAAAGGCTACAGGCAAGTTACAGGTTTGCAGAAGATCAGTTGCATACGCCAAATGACTCCATAGCCCAACAGGAAATGCATTAGAGCTGAGGTTCTTGAAACCTCGCAGCGAGGCTTTCATCCCCAGAAGGAGCCAAATGTTATATCCTCAAATAACACAGTCAAATTTGTTTATTTTAGGTGATAGGAAGTCATTGAAAAATACATTTCTAAATTTTTTAAGGTTCATTTTTTAGAGACTTAGGTTTGTAATAAAGTTTGAAAAACATTTTATTTGGTTTTCCCTTCAAAAAAGTCAAAACTCAGGTTTGGGTGGCTAAGCGCCTTTCCAAAAGGGCTTCTAAGCCACCGAAAGTGCAGAAAAGTCTATTCTTACTGTGCTGAGCCATCATTTTCAAATGATGATTCTGAGCGACTGAAGAATCTTTTTGAGAAACGGGAGGAAATTTTTATTGCTAACATGTCAAAGAACAATAACCTCTCTCATTTTTCCTACAGGTGTCATATATTGGGAGAATCGAATTCATCTCTGAGCCCTAATTTTCGAATCTCAGAATTTCCCTGTTTGACACATGTTTTTGAAATGAAGATCCCGAGAAAATGAAAATGAATATCAAATAAATGAGAGAAGTTTTTTCTCAAAACAAACCAATATACAAATTCCTTTTTCCAGTTTTTACACAGTAGTTTTGGTTTGAGAGATATGGGTAAATCTTTGAGCAGCATATTTCCAAAAATTTCTATCTTTTCCAGCCACCTCAGAAATTCAAATTTGAGATAGGAGAAGAGGTTATCAGATCCATCTTTTGAGGATATGAAACTTCTTGTAAAGGCTATAAATCCTATCAATCATAGAGACTAAAAGGGTCGATTTTTGGAGACTAGATTATTGTATTTTGTGTTGAGACACTTTCTTTAATATATGAGACTTGCAAGCTTCTTTCATTGATGTTATCAGATTCCTTCTTTCTTATCTGTCTATGTTTATGAGTGAATGTCATTCTCTGTCTATGCTTATATAATCCATAGGTGACTTTCATCTCACTATTTGATTATTTGGCAAAGGATCATAAGCTATTGTACTAGTTTCTAGACCCATCATACCTATTGTTTTATATATGTGTGATCTGGTTTATGTGATTATATTCTGTTCTATTTGATACACAACCTGTCTGATAATAGCTCTTGAAGGCCTTATAATGTTGAATATAAGTATACTATCTTGAGTGTAAGATTCAGTGAGTTAGTTATCCATCTTGATCCAATTATATATTCAACATTGAGAAAATAGTTAAGTTACCAGGCATCTTCGAGCTACAACCTAGAAGAGTTTCCTGGAGTGATAACAGAAGGTACAAATCAATTTTGATATCCCCTTATTTGAAGTCCATATAGATGCAGATGCTCTAGAAAAAATGTTGAATCTGCTAGAAGATTATTAATCTATCCAAAAAGTTTATGAGAGTGAAAATATCACCTTTGCACTCCTTAAATCACTTCCTGTGTCATAGCTTGGTGGGAAGGTTACTGGGAGAGGTACAATATAGATGAATCTACACCATTCAGGAGAGAACCCACTTGGGAAACCTTTGTAGATGCCCTCAAGGATGAGTTATACCCTATCGAAAACTATGATGACCAGTACATGAGATGGATAAAACTACACTAACATATTTCATACATTGTGCTCAAAGTTGGGTATCAAACACTTTGAGTGGCTTATCGATATGCAGTCAAAAATGAGTATAAATTCAAGAAATGGAGTAAGATAGAGTTCAGGTTTGCAAATATACCACAACATAATCATGGAAAAGGAAACCCTAACTCATAGAATGAAGGACAAAGCAAGGAGAGTCAATCTCAAGAAAATCGGTCCAAGAAACCAGCCAAGAAGGGTGATGGGAAGTCTAAGAAAGACACCATAAAGTGATGTGAGTTCCAAAAAATACCTTGGCACAACATCGATTAATGTCACTCAAAATAATCATTAGTGTACAAGCTCAAATAAAAATAATAAGAACCTGACTCAAACTCTGATTCAGAGCATAATAAAGGAAAAGAAATCATCGATGTAGAATCCATTGCTACCATCATGACCAAAAAAATACAACCAAAAGAACAAGAGGATCCTGAGGAGGGGGATATCCTATTCCACTCATAGATGTGGGTAAAGGGGACCCCACTACATTTCATTGTTGATGGTGAGAGTTAGAAGAACATGATCTCATACAAGGTTGTCAAGAGATTGAAGCTTCCAACGATGCCACATCCTCAACCATGAATTGGGGATGAGACATTTGCATCATCCAGTAGTGCTTCCTGTCCTACAACACCAATCCCTTCAAGGATGAGGTATTGTGTCATGATTCCCCACTTGAAGTATGTGATGTTCTTTAAGGACAACCATATATGTGGAAACGTCACACTATCTATGAGTCTCGACCCCGCAGTGTCATTGTTACTCTGGGAGGTCATGTGTACAGGGTACCGGGGGTAGCTCTGACTATTTCCACTTCATTCATCTCAAAAAAGAAGTGCTACAAAGTAATCTCTCAAACCACAAAATTTCCCCTCTTAAAAATCTATTCAGAAGGTGAACAGAAGGTCACTAGGAACCACTATATCCTTGGCCCAAGACCTTTCTATCCAATAGAAGCAGGTCGACAAGATTTTAGAGGAGCACAAAGATATGTATGCTTCACCTATGGGGGTGCCTCTGCACTACCACGTCCTATATTCCATTGACTTGGTTCCTGGTGATCCCTTACCCAATGGTACAATATATAGACCCTACCTTACAAAGAATGAGAGTCTTCCATATGTTCAACATAACTCTATTGGCCACGACCATTTTCAGGTGTGCTTAGGGTTCCAACCACTAGCCCCCATTCATATATCTCTTCTTTTTGCACCACTCCCTTCCCTTCTTGTTGCACCATTCCCTTCTTCTTGAAGTCTATGATGTTCTTTCAGGACAACCATATATGTGGAAACGTCACATTATTTATGAGTCTCAACCCCACAGTGTCATTGTTACTCTGGGAGGTCATATGTACGAGGTACCAAGGGTAGATTCAATTATTTCCATTTCATTGATCTCAACAAATCAGTGCCACAAAGTAATCTCTCAGAACACAATTTTTTCTCTCTTCACAATCTATTCAGAAGGTCACTAGGACCAATATATCCTTGGCCCAATACCTTTCTATCCAGTAGAAGTAGGTCGAAAAGATTGTAGAGGAGCACAAAGATATCTATGTTTCACCTATGGGGGTGCCCCTACACTACCATCTCCTATATTCCATTGACTTGGTGTCCGGTGCTCCCTTAACCAATGGTACAATCTATAGAATCTCCCTTACAAAGAATGGTATTCTTCCATATGTTCAACATAACTCTATTGGCCACGACCCTTTTCAAGTGAGCTTGGGGTTCCAACCACTAGCCCCCATTCATATATCTCTTCTTGTTGCACCATTCCTTTCCCTTCTTGTTTCACCATTCCCTTCTTCTTGTTGCACCATTCCCTTCTTCTTGAAGTCTGTAATGTTCTTTCAGGACAACCATATATGTGGAAACGTCACATTATTTATGAGTCTCAACCCCACAGTGTCATTGTTACTCTGGGAGGTCATATGTACGAGGTACCAAGGGTAGATTCAATTATTTCCATTTCATTGATCTCAACAAATCAGTGCCACAAAGTAATCTCTCAGAACACAATTTTTTCTCTCTTCACAATCTATTCAGAAGGTCACTAGGACCAATATATCCTTGGCCCAATACCTTTCTATCCAGTAGAAGTAGGTCGAAAAGATTGTAGAGGAGCACAAAGATATCTATGTTTCACCTATGGGGGTGCCCCTACACTACCATCTCCTATATTCCATTGACTTGGTGTCCGGTGCTCCCTTAACCAATGGTACAATCTATAGAATCTCCCTTACAAAGAATGGTATTCTTCCATATGTTCAACATAACTCTATTGGCCACGACCCTTTTCAAGTGAGCTTGGGGTTCCAACCACTAGCCCCCATTCATATATCTCTTCTTGTTGCACCATTCCTTTCCCTTCTTGTTTCACCATTCCCTTCTTCTTGTTGCACCATTCCCTTCTTCTTGAAGTCTGTAATGTTCTTTCAGGACAACCATATATGTGGAAACGTCACATTATTTATGAGTCTCAACCCCACAGTGTCATTGTTACTCTGGGAGGTCATATGTACAGGGTACCAGGGGTAGCTTTGACTATTTCCATTTCATTGATCTAGACAAAGCAATGCCACAAAGTAATCTCTCAGAACACAATTTTTTCCCTCTTCACAATCTATTCAGAAGGTGAACAAAAGGTCATTGGGACCATTATATGATTGGCCCAAGACCTTTCTATCTAGTAGAAACAGGTCGACTAGATTGTAGAGGAGCACGAAGATATTTATGCTTCACCTATGGGGGTGCCCCTACACTAACATGTCCTATATTCCATTGACTTGGTGTATGGTGCTCCCTTATCCAAAGGTACAATCTATAGAATCTCTCTTACAAAGAATGATATTCTTCCATATGTTCAAAATAACTCTATTGGCCATGACCCTTTTTAGGTGTGCTTGGGATTCCAACCACTATCACCCATTCACATATCACTTCTTGTTGCATATTCACCAAATGATTCCTCCCGCACTTAAACCAAGGAATATCAAGTAGATATATTTGTTAAATGAATACAAAACCTCCACCAACATGTTCATGGCATCCTTCCACAAGCCAAGTACAAGTAGGACAACTACTTCAGCAAGGAAAGTGACTCATCAAAGTTTAGAATCAGCAAAATTTTCCCCATATCATGAGGAAACTTGACGTAATGGGGATGATCGATTCCTAAGAGGGGATGATTGATCTAGGTGAATCTCGGTGGCCATCCACATTATCCACTGAATTAACGTTTCCAAGCCTGTGGTTTTGATAAACCATGATATTCACCCTTTTGATGGAGAAAGTAATTTCATCTTCATTTGTAATGTAATGTAATGCCTACAATGTTAATGCACTAGATCCCATTATGAATCCACAGTTAAGCATGCTTTGGCTAGAGTAGTATTGGGATGGGTGACCTCTCGGGAAATCTTAGTGTTTTACATGCCTATGGCATTTTGTAAACTTACATCAATTTATCCCACATGCATCATGGGAATTATTCTCCTCTCACTCTCTCATATATAATAGAGGTGAAGGATGTACTTTGAGAATGCAATGGAGCGTGATGTAAATCTTGTTGTGAATGAAGCGTAGGCAACATCTCTTTCTCTTCAGAGATAATCTGCCCCATTCTAACTAGTTTGTGTTATGCAATGTTCTGTTATTTTATTCATTAATAGAAGTTGGGTTTCACTATATTTCTTTGTTTCCGCTATATTTTCCTTTGTATCTCATTTTGTTCTCAGCATAATCCAAATCGATATAATTTTAGAGGAAGGCATAGAATTGGATCCAGAGAAGATAGAATCCATTAGAGGATGGACAACACTAAGGAATTTTACAAAGGTTAGATCATTCATGGGACTTTTGGGTTATTACAGAAGGTTTATTGAAGGTTTTTAAAACATTTCACACCCAATCACTTCTTTGAAAAATAAGGTTGTGAAGTTCGAATGGACTTCCAAACACGAAGAAATTTTTCAACATTTGAAGGACTTATTGACAAGTGTGCCAATATTGAATATTTCCAATTCATAGGAGGATTTCATTGTGTGCATTGATGCATGCAAGGAAGGGATTTGTGGACTCTTTACCCCAAATGGGCATGTGGTATGTTATGAGTCAAGGAAGTTGAAATAACATGAAAGGAATTATGCCACAAATGTCTTAGAGTTGGAATTCATAGTTCATGCAAAAATTTTGAGTTGAGGACAAACCATAGTGGTTTAAAATATTTGTTTGGACAACCAACATTAAATGTTATACAAGTTAGATGGTTATAATTCCTTAGAGAGTGTAATTTTGATATAAATCACACCAAAGGAAAAGAAAAAAAATGGCTAATGCACTCAATGGGAGAGTGCATGAGATGCATGTTACAACCATATGTATAGGTTTGATTTATTAGACAAAATTTTGGGGAGTGAAAATTCAAATCAACATTATTTGTAAGGAAGCATTGAAAAAAGGTAATTTATATTCAATATATAAGGATTATGAGTTGAAGAGGATGGAATCCTCATGTACAGGGGAAAGGTGTATGTACCCAAATCCCAAGAGCTGAAAAATCTAGTGCTAAAATAAATGCACAATGTACCCTATGTTGGGCATCCAAGGTATTAACAGACTATTACAGTTCTAAGAGGCTAGTATTTTTGGCTTGGAATGAAGAAAAAGGTGGCTTACTACATAGTTAGATGTCTAAAGTGTCAAAAGGTAAAGGTTGAGCACAAACATATAGTTGGATTGCTACAACCATTTCCCATTCCTGAGTGGAAATGGGGAGTTCTCACTATTGATTTCATCACTAAACTTCACAATACTGTAAGGAAATATGATTCCATCATGGTAGTGGTGGATAAGTTAACAAAGGCTTCCCATTTTATTTCGGTAAAGCTAACTCATAAGGAATCCAACGTTGCAAATATTTACATGAAATAAATTTCTAGGCTACATGGTGTGCCTAAGGCAGTTGTCTCTGAAAGGGATCCCAATTTCACATCAAATTTTTTGAAGGGATTATTTAAAGGATTTGGGTCAAATTTAAATTTTAGTAAAGCATATCACCAATAGTTAGATGGGTGAATAGAGAGGATCAATCAGGTGATTGAGGATACTCTAAGGACATATGTAATGGATAATCCTTCCAAGTGGGAAGACTACCTTAATCGAGTTTAATTTTCTTATGATAATAGGTTACATTCATTGTGTACATTCATCTAGTTACTAGCTTCTTTCACTGACCCATTCATTGTGTACTCCCGAGTAGTGTTCAAGGAGGGTATTGGAGATATTACACACCCACCTAGTATTTTTTTTCCTAAGTTTATTATTCTATGTTGAGGGAGCTCCTAGTCAGAGATATTATCCCCTAGATGAGAATAGTTTCCCTAGATGAGGGTGCCACCTCCTATTCATTCATTACTCATTTATATGTCAGTTAGACTAGTGGAATCAAGTCTTGCATGGAAACCTCGGTATTATCACCAAGTGTTGTATGTTCACCTTGGGATCATCACTAGGAGGGAACAATTGACATGCATGATGCTAGGAGAGTGCACCACATGTGCATGCATGGAATTCTCTCCACTCCACTTGTATAGACTAGTTAATTGATGACTACATGGTCGATTAACTAGGAATAGGTGGCAATTCACTCCTATTTATGTCAATTTGTGTTCACGTCTCTTTAGATATCACTATTATGGTGCAATATTTCATCCATGTAGAGTATATCATGTGTATTTTTCCATTCTCATTTATTTAATACAATTCTTTATTTTTTCTCTCCAATTCTTCTCTTCTTTTCTCAACTTTGCAAGTTTCATGTTCATTATTGCTAGCTACATTCTCTGTTCAAGTTTTGCTCCAATTTCACACACAAGTATATTTGAAGATGATCCCATTTAAATCTTTGTATCGAAGGAAATGAAACACACTTGTGAGTTGGGATAACCCAACAAACAGATTTATTGTTGGGTCAGAGCTGCACAAAGAAATGGAATAGAATATGGTGAAAATAAAGAACTTAAAGGTTGCACGTGAAGGGAAGAAAATTTATGTAGACAAAGGAAGAACACATAAAGAATTTAGAGTGGGAAAGGATGTATTCTTGAAAGTAAAGTCTAAAAAGAGTTCGATGAGAAATTTAACAAAATTGGAAGAAAGATATTGTGGGCCATTGAAATCCTAAAGAGGATTGGTGCTATTACATACATTATTTCACTTCTTGCATCTATGTGAATTCATAATGTGTTTCATGTGTCTTTTATTAAAAACTGTGTGCCTGATCCTAACCATGTAATTTATTGGACTATGATCCAGGTGGAGCATGAGGGCGAATTTAGGTACAGTCAATGCACATATTGGACATGAATATCAAAGTTCTTAGGAATCGATCCATTGGCCTAGTAAAGATCCAATGGACCTACTACGATCTTGAATATGATATGTGGGAGAATGAGGATTCATACAGGAAGAGTATTTGCAAATTTTTGAAGGATTTTGGTTGTATATTTATATATATAGTGCACTGAGGATAGTGCAAAAATAAGGGGGAGGGGAATGTAATGCCCCAGTTTTGGATCCCCAATTGTATATGTATGTGTACATATTATATATTAGGTTGGTGAACTAGTATGTTGAGGTCGAAGTGGTTGTGTGATATTAGGTCGGAGAGCCTGAATGTTGAAAGGTTGGAGAGCATCGCATTATACATTGTAATAAAAATCATATATATTAATAAGATACATCACGACTATAGACCAAGTTAGACAAAAGAGTGTGGGGGGATATGACTCCACCAGAGGGAAAGGGAGCTAAGGGATTAAGGAAAGGGGCTTAATCCAATGAAATATTACAATATTATTAGCCTAAGTCCTCATGTCATGATTTTATCCTAATTTCTCAAGGAATGGGATGAGTTCCCAAGTGGTGGGAGAGTAGTTCTTTGAGTTATGCTTGTCAAAAAGAGAGAATGCATATATAAAGTTTGGGATCCATGAGAAAGCCAACATTATAATCATTCTGACCATGGGTGTTATCACTCTTACTCTACTATGTTGGGTGTGATCTTACTTTGGTATGTTGGATGTGAGCTTAGGGAATCCAATGTAACTTTTTTTCCTGTGAAATTGTGAATCCTAGGTGGGATTTTGTTGCTAATTCTCCTTGGGTTACCTTGGGAAATGTTGGAGACCTAGAGGGGGAATTGGGTGGGTAGTATTTACCAATGTGTGTGAGGCTTGAAGAATCCATTGGTGTGGTTGGAGTTCCTAGAGCCACAATGTTATGTACCTGAGTAGATCTACAAATATAATCACCACAAATATTGAATACGCAATAAATCCACATAGAAATATAGAAGAAACCACACTTTTATTATAAGAAAACCCTTGAGGTAGGGCAACACCATACAATGGATCATATTATAAAAGGGATCCTCTCATGTTCACTTGCCTCTTCGAGGGGTCATCCTCCTATTGAGCTACCACTCACAATACAATACTTCTCTTCATGTCCCATGACATTGCTTGAACCCTTTTATATATTGATACCATCACCTAAGAACATTTTAGAGGAGGAATCTTCTAGAAGTAGAACCTTCTAAGAAGTCCTCTTACATTTAATATATCTAACTACCTATTTATTATATCTAACTACCATAGTGGGCCTTATTTAATAATATAGTGGACCTAGTCCACCTTACATTGAATGGTCTC
>SNQJ01S0062729.1:41257-55198 GCA_010110895.2 Picea sitchensis
TCATATAAGCCAATGCTAAATCGTATTTGAAAATTAAGTTTCTTTCGATTTAATAAGCATTAAGATGTATATAACAAGTCACTCGACTCAAATTTGAAAACATTTGATATCGTTTGCTTCTAGTACATGAAGGAAGATGCAGAGCATTGATTTGATAAGATATATTTAAATTTAAATTTCATCATTAGACATGTTAACGATAATATGGAAGATCATGTTAATTTTAAAATCTTAAAAATAGAATTTAAACAATATTATTGTTTTTTATTTTATTTTTAAATCTTTCATAATTAATTAATTAAACTCAAATCATTGTTAATAAATTGGAATCAATTTTATTAAAAATTGTTATTATAAACTTAAATAAATCTTATTAAAATGGAATATATCTAATTACAAATTTCCATTATCCAACAAAACTCCTTGATAAGTGGCATACATGTAATTCATATCCCCTGGTTTTGAGTTACTACATATTACTAGTAATATGTAGTTACTTATGATCGAGTAGTTTTCTAGGCTAAACTCATATAAATATTATGAAGAAGTAGAAATTCCTAAAACATTTTAGGTAAGCAAACTCCCTGCACACACATGTAAGTAGAGATACACATTAGACCTCACTTGGTCTCAACAAAAGATGATTGTGATCGAGTAGTGTGTTGTGCGATGGTTTTATATTACTAGTAATATGTAGTTACTACATACTACTACATATTATTACTAGTAATAATATGTAGTAGTAACTACTACATATTATTACTAGTAATAATATGTAGTAGTTACTACTACACTTGGTCTCAACAAAAGATGATTGTGATCGAGTAGTGTGTTGTGCGATGGTTTATATATTACTATAATACATTACATTAATTCACTACATATTATTACTAGTGATATGTAGTAGTAACTACTACATATTATTACTAGTAATAATATGTAGTAGTTACTACTACATATTATTACTAGTGATATGTAGTAGTTACTACTACATATCACTAGTAATAATATGTAGTAGTAACTACTACATATTACTAGTCATATGTAGTTACTACAATATTACTAGTAATATGTAGTAACGTGTGATCTAGTAGTTTTTTAGGCTAAACAGCAATACGTAACTGAACGAATGACAACACTGATTAAGATAATGTTATGACAAATAGATGCATATTAGAATAATCACACCTGGGTTGCATCATTCCTCTAAATGTGTTGGATCTTGAGATCCTTCTGGATCTATGGCAAGAGATCCCTTCTCCTGCAAATACTCTTTAAAGTTTAACCATTAAACATATGTGAGTACATACCTCTTATAGAATTTGCATGTAGTGGCTCCATCTGGTAGCAGCGGTAATCATTACCAACTCTTAAGAAAGCTTCAAGGGTGATTGCAACTGGTTCTACGGTTGCAACTGCAACTGGTTTTGAGACTGCAACTGCAACTTAGGGTTTTATGAGGAAACCCTATTTTTTCAAACTTCAAATTTTGAAATTATGATCCAGGGAATAGATGCGCTGAGCTGAGGCGAGTATGCTGGTGTAGTCGGAATTTCGAAAATCCAACTTTTATCCCCTCAAACTTGATTTGCGGATTTTTGGACTGGTGCTTCTGGTTTTCTAGTACTTCTGGTACTCTGGTTTTCTGGTACTTTGTGAAACTATGATTTCACTTTCACAGAGATCTAGCCACTGAAAAGGTGGCTGAAGGTGCCAAAATGATCCTTGGGGGAGGGCGCACTTTTCTAGATGGTTTTAGGGCTGAAATACCTCTCCAACCAAAAGCCCTAATTTTCATGTATGGTAACAGTGACGTTTTTCACTTTTCTCTTATGAAAGATGCTCTCTTCAACTTGGCTTTAAAACCATGTTAATGTTTAAGCCATTATTATAGATGTTTGCATTTCATTAAATAACAATAGCATAATCCAAGATCACTGAGAAATACACAATCACAAGAGACACAACATTTATCCTGGGAAACCATCTAGGGGAAGAAAACCCAACAAAACTTCCTTAATATAGATAGCAATACACTGCCAAGAGATCTCTTATGCTAATATAGAAAGTCCTCTCCTAGATATGCGCCACTCTCTCTCTCCTTTGCCGGTAACAGATCAGAACTTGCCTCTCAAACTGAGCAAGTGAGTTGTTTTTAAGTGAGGCACTAGCCTCCTTTATTTATACAAGTCTGGCACGTGTGAAGTGTCTCTTCACTGGCAGGGCCGACTTCTTAAACTGGGTGGGTAAACCCACCTTTATTGTATTTCCGGGTCTCTTTATTAACTGCTGGGGCCAACTTTTTATTCTACCTATTATAATTGTCTTTTGACCAATCCGCAAAAGGGGATTTGGTCCTATTACAATAACTGACACGATCAATCCACAATGGGGATTGATCCTATAAATAATATATCAATAATAATAAGAATACTCTTTGCAGTTACAATATTTCAACATAATCTAGAGATCTTGATTCTTATACGAATGTAAGGAACTAAGAATTGATGTATTTTCATTGAATGAATAAATATTGAGTTCCATGTTGTCGATTCCTATGTGTAATCTCTTTAAATTGTGTGGTTTTATGTTGTGAATTTCCACTATGGAACTCAACATTTAATCAAGTGGCATGAGAGTGAGTTATGAGTCTGGGACAGGAAGAGACAAACATATGATATTGTTTGAAGTGATATTCTGATTCTAGGGAAATATTTATGTTTGTTTTGAATGGGTTTTGATGGTGGAGGTTACACTAGCAATTGGGAATTTATAGAAGTGTATTCCTTGGAGACATTACCAAGAGTGCATTGGTCAGTGAAAGGTAATTGGAGTGAGAATTACCAAAAGAGTGGGAATAATAATGTGACCTAGGAGAATAAATAAAAAGAAACAAAAAAATCTAGAAGATCAAGAAATGAAATATATGATATATCGAAGAGAACTACTGGAAGAAATGAGAATAATTATGGGAGAGTTAGAAGCTAGACTTATGGGTAATGTTGGAGAAGAGTCAAACACCAAAATTAAAGAAGAAGAAAGAGAAGATGACCATGATAGAGATCTTGCTAGAGTAGAAATTTCAAATTATGATGGTACCCTGAAGGTTGAGAATTTAATTGATTAGATAGGAAACATAGAAAGATATTTTGAATATAAGAAGTTGAAGACCCCCACAGGGTGAAGTTTGTTGTAACCAAGTTGGAGGGTCATGTAAATTTATGGTGGTATTGTGTACAAAAATATAGAGTTGATTATCACAAGGAGAAAATTAAAACTTGGAAGAAAATGCTAACTAAGATGAAAGATAAATTCTTACCTATGGATTATCAACAATTTTTGTGCAAACAAGCCCATAATTTGAGGAAAAAAGAGACATACATATTAGAGTACATTGAATAATTATTTATATTTTCAATTAGATCAAGCATTAAGGAACCATAATTTCAAAGGGTCATAAGTTATGTGAATGGCCTAAGATTTCAAATTCAACATGATATGAGAACTCATTATTTTCATATTGTAGTCAATCACACCAAATTGTCTTTGGAGTTGAAGAGAAGCTCAGTAGCACTTGAGGAAGATATGGCCGAGGAATAGGCTGTGTAGGCTTTGGGAGAATTCAAATGCATACTAGAAAAGAAGATGAGGCAAGCAATAATAGTCAAAGATACAAAGAATTTAACAATCTTGGTAGAGGTAGAGGTTTTAGCAGAGGAAGAGGAGGAAAGTATGTTCATACATGTTTCAAGTGTGGGAAATAAGGGCACAAGATGATAGAATGTCTCGAGAATCAAATGATGCAAGGGAACACATGGTGTAGGCAGAGGAGTATTTTTTTGGAGACAATATTCCTAAAATTCACCAAGAGCAAGGAAAAAAATCTTATGTTCAGAAGGGCGTTACTCAAGTCGGAGGAGAAAGTTGTTGAAGAATATTTTCAAGACAAAGTGTATGATATAAGGTAAGTGTTGTAATCTGATTATTCATGGAGGAAGCACTAAAACTTTAGTGTCTATAGAAGTGGAATATAATTTAAAGTTTAAACATACACCCCATCCTAGTGCATACATATTCTATGGCTATAAAAAGGACATCAATTTATTGTTTCTCAACATTGCTCATTGAATTTTGAAATGGGAGACTAGGAAGATCAAGTTTTGTGTGATGTTGTTGCCATGGATTATTTTAATGTATTGTAGGGTACACCTTGGTTGTATAATAGGAGAATATTTCAATACAAGATGAAGAATACTTATCAGTTTGAGAAAGGAGGAAGAATATTAAGATTACATCCAAGAAATAATGAGAATGATGGAGATAGTAGTAGCAAAAAGATCATTCTTTGTTTAGTCAGATAGTCCATAGAAGAAAATGAATAATTTGAAGTGTTTCCTTGCAATTTTTCCAAAATTGGTTCAAGAGGAAGAAGAGGAAAAGAAAGTGCTAGAAGAAGTTAAAGAATTATTAGAGGAATACAAAGAGATTATTAAAAATGATATGCTAATGGGAGTGCCTCCATTCAAATATATTTCACATCAGATTGATTTGATATCTAGATTGAGTTTGTGAAACAAAGCATCATATAGGATGACCCCAACAAAAAGTGAAGAAGCTAATAAACAAGATCAAGAATTGTTATATATAGGCATGGTATGAGAGAGTTTGAGTCTTGGAACTGTACATGCAGTATTAATGTCAAAGATGGATAGGAAACGAAGGATGTGTACAAAATCTAGGGTTATCAAAAATATCACTATCAAGTACAAATTTCCATTTCCAAAGATGGATGATATTATGGACTATTTGAGTTTCCAAGATTGACTTGAAGAGTGGGTATCACCAAATCAAAATTAGAGAAGGAGAAGAATTGATAACAACATTCACGATAAATGAAGCACTATATGAGTGGTTGGTTATGCAATTTGGGTTGACAAATGAACCAAGTACCTTCATGAGGTCGATGAATAAGGTAATGAAACTAGTCCTAGGTAATTTTTTTGTTGTTTATGTAGATGATATTCTGATTTTTAGCGGGACAATATTAAGAAATAGAGAAAAATCAAGACAAGAAATTGACAGAAAATGCATCAAGCCATCTCACCTATCTCTCATTGTATTTATTTCAATGATACAAATATACAATAAATGAATTAAACCACCTCAATTTCTCTCACATTAACACCTCATCAGAAGATAAGGTAGGAGGAGGAAAATTAGGAATCTAGAAACACACTTAGGATAAAAACTTTATTCCATAATGTGAATTATACAAATGTGGTGTAGTAGGACTTTATGATTGTATAGGTGTGACAAGATAACATTCCCCCCCTCAATCATAATTCAGAACAATGATGCCAAAAAATCAGGTGCATAAAACGATACTGTCTCCAAGTCTTCATGATGAAACTCCTGAGTTGAGCTTCAATGAATAACTGCCTGAAAAAAATGCCAAATCTCGATGCTGAAAACTATGGAAAATCCCACTGTGTAATCACGTGAGCCAGAAAGTCTGTTATTTTTCACTAATGTGAACTCCAATATGATGAGAGTTAACCAAGAGAAGTGAATTAGGTGAAATTCTTACACATCCTTGAAAAATGCTTGACAACTTAATCAAATGCCAAGATGCAATGCAAAATGATCCAATTGTCTTCTGTTAGGTCAAATGACCATTCAAGTGAACAAAAATGTCCAGAATATTTCTCTCAACAACAACATCCCAATCCTATATCCAGTGTATGATTCAACTGCACGACATTGAGACATAATTCTGCCAAAGTATTCCATCTATAGATTGTTGATGCCCATATGGAAATTTGTTTGTTTCCCATCTAGAGATTTGTTTTCACTTCGACGATTTATTTGTTTCCCATCTGGTGATTTGTTTTCCCATTTGACAATTTTGTTTTTTTTTTCCATCTGTCAATTTGATTATTGGTTTTGCTGTTGAAATTCTAAGTCTAACAACCACAATCAATTCACCCTTTTGTCAGTTGGAAGGAGAGACCACAAGTGGTTTTTTTTTTTACCATGAACCATCTTCACTAGATTTGTGCACTCCCCCCCTTAAGGTGCAGGAGAGTGAAGACCTTCTAATACAATATTTGTCTTTACTCGAGATTGAATTATTTGGTAAGACTGAAATAATAGCTTGGATGTTAATGATCATTGCCAAGATTGATCCAATAGTGAATCTTTAATCTTGTAGGTTTGTTTCTTTTGGAGCATCTATCTGTTGAATGATTTTTCTTACTACAATGTTGATAAGGATGGAGATCAAAACATTGATCTTCCATATGAATAACTTGATTGCAATGTTGGTACTTATCATTCTGACGTCGAACTCGAATACGTGAAGTTGAAACTTCTTAAAGGAATCCATCACTTTGGAACTTGATTGATTTTGAATAATCTGGAATATGGAAAGTTTTCCTTATCATATTTGATACATGTTATATGCTTATTGTTCCTAATTTCTTCCCAAGGTCTGATGATTGGCTTGGAAAGAGGAAGTTGAACTTGTTCATGCACAACTTTATCCTCATCTGCACTTGCATATTAAGTTCACTCACTGAGTTGCTCATGCATTGACTATTGATCTGAATCATCATCAAAAAGAGGATTGTTCTGAACAAGGAATAGTTCAGAATGCATCATTGACTGCTGAATTTTGAGATCCTTGATTTCATCATTTAATAGTTGGGATTGAGATTGTAGCAAATGGACCTTTATTTGCATCACTCACAAACATGTAATGACATTTTTCTAATATTTTGTTGGTCAACATGACCAAATTCCTTTTTGTTGTTTCCAAAAACGTTTGCAATAAGGAAATCGATTCCATGATCTTAGCCATCATTTCCATGCTCACTTGAACTCGCTCGATTGTACTTGTTTCTCACGCTCACTTGATTTTTGTTTCCAACAAGTTGAGGGTGTCAGATACTATCAAAATGCACCCCAACTCATGATTATTACAATGATTTGAGTTTCAACCACTCAACCTTTTCAATTTTGACTCAATTATTTCAATGCGGGCTCATAAATACAATGACTAAATCAATTTTTGGGTGTCAGGTTCAATTGAGAATGCCCCCAAAAATTACAATGCAATTCAACTTAAGTTTGATTTCACATGTACAAAAAGAACTATTGCAAGCATATTTCTCAAAATTGATCTTGATTTTGAAGTTGAATCGATGTAAACTAGAATTAATGTTGTTGCTTTGTCTTGGAATGTTGATGTGATTGACAACTTGATATTTTTATAATGACTTGATTACTCGTCATTGATTGCAATTAATTGCAAGTCTTTATTTCCATGAATACACTGTTTGAAATTATGTCAAAAATAAACACAAAACATAAAAAAAACAACCATAAAAATATTCACCATCACACACAATAACAATGTCCTTAAACCTCTTATTCAATTTTAAAACATGTCTAACATGGAATCCACCAAAAAAAAATGATTTTATTATAGATATACCATGAAGTGGTACACATGAAACTTTCAATTAAACTCCCTTTTTCATGGTTTTACAAATTTCTCCATACATTAATTACCATGCCACATATGCTAGCTAGCGACCTTTTACAAATGACATTGTTTCTCTTTTTCATGAAAAGTCCCCTTTTTCTCTCACGCATTAAAGCATAAAGCTTTTATTAATGTCCTCCAACACCTCTTACACTAAAAATAAATATTAACTTTTTAAACTTTTCACCCACAAAATATAATACATTGGATGTGTTATGAAACGTTTTATATGTCACTGTTATGAAACGTTTTATATGTCGCTCCAAAAATTAAAAGGGTGACTTCATAAAAACTTGTTTTCTATGCATAACATTTTTTATTTTAAATTTATGGAATGAAAAATATTTAGTTTTAATACTTTTACCAAGGAAACAAGCAGCCCAAACTTGAAACTGCCATTTACACCACGTGTGAGGAGATTTGGAGCTGAGGAGCAAATCGTGGAGCGAATTGTGGAAGAAAGGAGACCGATGAGTGTTCATTGAGTAGTTTGTGGAGTGAATTATTGAAGAGACTTCAACAGATCAGTGAAAGTCCTGCTGCTTCATAGATATCGTCCGTATTTTAAATTTGAGGGTTATTGCCCATGGCCTGAGCCTTTGCTTTCTGCGCCCTCAAGCTAATTTGATCTCCATTGATTCAAAATAGATTATTGGTCACAGTATCGTTGTGTGAATTTGCTGGAATAAAATCGTGGAGGGGAGGATCAATGGCACTCTCCAACGCTAACAACAATTTAGCTTGAATACATCTATATAATACATGAATGAAACCACCTACATTGCTCTCACATTGACACTTCATCGAGAGATAAGATAGGAGGAGGTAAATTAGGAATCTAAAAACACACTTAGGATAAAAAATATATCTCATAATGTGAATTATACAAAATTAGTGTACTAAGACTTTATGATTGTATAGGAGTCACATGATAAGAGACACAAGAGGATCATTTGAAATATTTGTAGCCAATAGAATAAACTATAGATAACTTTTAAGAAATGTACCTTCATGCAAGAGGAGTTGGTATAATTGGGTTTTCTGATTTCCCAATAAGGTTTGAAGATAGACCTAGAGAAGATAAGGGCTATATTTAAATAGCATGTTCCCAAGAGAACTTTTGATGTTAGAAGTTTCCATGAATTGAAAAGCTTATATAGGAAGTTTATTCAGAATTTGAGTGGTATGTGTGCATCACTAAGTGCACAAATAAGGGAAGTTTTAGTGGACAACAAAGACCAAAAGAATCTTTGAAATGTTAATGAACATGGTCACTAAAAAACTGGTATTGGCCTTACCAGATTTCAACAAAGTTTTTGAAGTGGATTGTGATGCAAGCAAATCAATAGTTGGATTAGTGTTGAGTCAAGAAGGTAATCCTATTGCTTTCTTTAGTGAGAAGTTGAATGAAACCAAAATGAAATACTCTGCTTATGTTCAAGTACACTATGCTATAATTCAAACACAAAAGAAATGGATACATTATTTATTTCCTAAGGAGTTTGAATTAAACACTGATCACCAAGAAATTCAATATATTAATAATCAAGGGAAGTTGAATAAAAACATATAAAATGGGTGGAATTATTGCAAAGTTACCCATTTGTTTTGAAGCATAAACCAAGGAATTCTAACTGGATTGCTAATGCATTGAGTAAGAGAGTGTTATTGTTAAGTACTATCGTTGTTGAGGTTGTGGGTCTAGATAGTATGAAAGTTTTGTATGAGGATGATGCATATTTTGTAGAGGTTTAGAAATCTTGTAAGGAGTCATGGAGTGCGGACCAAATTCCCTATTTGGATTTTTTCATTCAAGAAGGATTCTTGTTCAAGAATCATAAATTATGCATACCAAGAGGCTCCATGAGAGAGAGAATTTCATCAAAGAGTTACATAATGGAGGATTGAGTGGTCATTTTGGTAATGACAAGACTAGAGCTTTGGTTGAGGAAAGATACTTTTGGCCAAGTATGGGTAAGGATGTGAGAAAGTTGGTTGAAGGTTGTAGGATATGCCAGTGCATAAAAGGAAGGAGTCAAAACATAGGTTTGTATACACCATTACCTATACTAGAGAACCCTTGGGAGGATGTGAGAATGGATTTTATTTTGGGATTACAAGAACTCAAAGAGGTATTGATTCCATAATGATGGTTGTGGATAGATTTTCAAAGATGTCACATTTTATTGCATGAAAGAAGATAAGTGATGCTATGAATGTTGTTGTTTTATTCCTTAAGAGACTATTTGGTTGCATGGGTTACCTAGGAGTGTCACTTTAAATAGGGATACCATATTTCTAAGACATTTTGGGAAGACCTTATGGAAGAAGTTGGGATCTATATTGTAGTTCGGTTCTACATATAACCCTCATATAGATGGACAAAGATTGTGAATAGAAAACTTGGTAATTACTAAGATGTTTGCTAGGATATAAACCGAGGCAGTGGGATTTTCTCTTAGCACAAGCTAAATTTTCCTAAAACAATCCACTTAACAAGTCTACACAAATTACACCTTTTCATATTGTGTATGGAATATCACCAAAGGGAGTGATAGATTTGGTGGCTTTGCTAGTCTAGAGCATGAGAAGAGCTTAGATGTAGAATTGTTTGCAAAGTGCATGAGATATGTACATGAACAAGTTAAGAAGCAATTGCAACAAAGTAACGAGTAGTACAAGGAGAAGGCATATCATAAAAGAATAATGAGGACATTTGCAAAAGGAGACTTAGTGATGGTGCATTTGAGAAAATAGGTGTTTCCTAAGGGAGCTTATAACATGACAAAGTATAACAAGATAGGACCATGCAAAATCATTAGGAATATTTCTAATAATGCAGACAAGTTAGATCTACCAAATGACGTGGATATTTCACCAGTCTTTTATGTTGTATATCTTATGAGTGTCATAAAGACTTTGAAGAAGTAGGGGAAACTAAGTAAAAGAAAGTGGCGAATTGGAAAAAAAATTACGGTAGAAAAGTAACATGAGGTTGAAGAGGTGCTAATAGAAATAAAAAGTTGCAAAACAAGGAACAAGGAGTACAAGGAGTATCTAATAAAATGGAAGATTAAAGAATCTAAGGATGCACTATGGATTCTAGAAGAGGAATTTGGTCAACTTGTAGGACCATCTTCCTTTGAAAATTTGCTAACCATTCCTCACGAGTATGATTTCTTGAAATTGTTCAAGGGGAGTTTAAAACAAAAGCATCTCGTGGGTTTTGGCAATATTCGGTCACCCAAAAACATTTGTAGTTTAGTTTCAATTGTGTTTCAAGTTTTTTAGATTTCCAACACACATAACAATGTCCTACTCTTTTCATTGGTGCACACTCATAATTTGGGATTAGAAGATGAATTTTGGATATTAATCATAGGAGATATTTCTCTACTTACACAACAAATTTTAGAAGCATAAATTGCGTTTAGACCTTGCGCCCAAGTCAAGATTCTAGAACCAATGCACACACAATTCCGTAATTCTACTTCTATGGAGATGATGGCTTAGTATTTTGATCATCACATGCTTATATTTTGGAATCAAGGTATGAAATTTTGAAAGGACGTCAAGGACACATTTTTATACATGCTCACCATTTTTTAGCAAAAGTTGTTGATTTTTTATACCACGCAAGTGCCTCGATTCAACACACCCAAATTTTCTAGAATTCTACATAGATAGGGGGTTATATTTTTTCCTTACATGCAACCAATATTTTGGATCAGAGTTTGAAATTTTTATAGGATATAAACGACATATTCCTCTACCTTCCCTCAAAATTCATCAAAATATATTGAGTTTAAGTGGTTCAATAAATTCAATTACAAAGATTGAGAAGAGTAGTCCATAATTTCCCACACATGCATATTTTCCTAATTTGCTTTGAATATTCAAACTCCAAATTATGGATTTTACCTAGAAGGTCAAGACACAATCATTATCTTATAATATTAAAATTATGTAATTGTTTGGGCTACCCAATGAAATGAACAGTCTTGGGAGCCGAACAATCACTTATATATTATCCTATGAAAGTGAGCCTATGTAGAATCTAGAGACTAAGATGGTTCTGTGAATGTAAGGAACCAAGAATTGATGTAAAAAGTTGAATGAATAAAGACTCAGTTGTTGATTCCTATGTGTAATCTCTCTTAATTTTGTGTTTTTGATTGTACTATGGCACTACATCATTAGAAAAGTAATGGCACCTAGCCATGGAACCCTCAAATACGTAGCAAAGAAAATAATAATCTACATTTTGTAAAACACATATTTTCCATGGAATTCAATGCCCATCCTCGTCCAAATATCTCACATAATGACGAATTATGCCATAAATTGAAACCCAAAAACCTTGATTGCTCCCAAAACCAAGTGGGTCTAGCATTGAAGAAACTACAAGAACAATTACTGGGACATTCTAGAATAGGGATATAAAACCACATTTAATAACCATCTTCAACATTGGATTGATAATAAATCCTATCACATGCAAGAGTGATTGCCAAGGTACTAGACTCTATGGAGGATTTAACTCCTTTTTCTCACTCACATGCTTGGGATAACACTTGTGAATATAATGCATAATTGTAGATGGATTATAATGTTCTCATGTGAGGGTAAAACAAAACAAATTCCCCTGCCCTACCCCATTTATATTCAATATTCCCTCTCCAATATTAACCCCCTTTTTGGCCATTAAATCTTCACTTGATTTGTGTATTCTCAATACCTCTATCTCAAACTCTAAAAATAATTCTATCTAGTTGAACATTTTGCAGAATCTTTTGACAATGTAGGGATCAAATTATTGTGGAATAATCACCTAACACTATGACATATGTTATTCCCCTATCCTTTATCTACACTAAACCTTGGTAAACTAAAACTTCCTCTACCTCAATATTAGTTTCATGACCAAGCCCCCAAGTGTAAATAGTTCTTGATTTCCTTCAGGATCTAAGATGAACCCCCCCCACACTTGTCTCCCCCTTTTTAGTTCCTTTATTCCTTCAATAGGGGTTGTAATCCTAAATGGTATTTCCCTAATCCATTCCAATTTTTTAGGCTCATTCCTTACCATGGGGGTTGCACTAATTACGCACTATTATACCACGTGAGTTCATATTGGAGGGTTCAAATTCTAAAAATTAAAAGAAATGCATTGCCTAGTACATAGGGTCTAGGGGTAAATTTAATATATTAAAAAATATAGATATTGGGGGGTTTAGAATTAGGTATCATATGATCTAGGGGGATTAAACCAAATATCGTTAGAGAGGCAGGTTTGAATAGGTGGATTATTACATTTCTTTAACCCTTGAAAATCCAAGATGATGCATTAGTTCTCCTTAGATTCTCTTCTTCATCTTTGTTATTTGATGCCCACCACCCTCTCTAAGAAACAAGAATATCTCACATTTGCAGTAGTTTATAAATTTGCTTGACAATTATAGGGCTCAACATATCCCCAAACTCCCCCACATTGACCTGCTATGTGTATTCTCCCATTAATATAGGACCCATATAAATTGAGGATATGACAAATAATTTCATTATAAAGTGAGGATTTGTCCAAAACATGAAAAAGTTACTTGGTGGAAGGACTATGTAATGAATTTTCATTAGGTAGAAACAAATAAAGGGTCATATAAATCTATACCTATAGCTACTTATAGAAATTCTTTTTCCTTGTCAAGAATTATGATGTAGACATTGATACATTAATGACTCATGAAAATCCAACCTCTTTGCTACTAGTGTCTGGTAATGTACACAGACTCCAATATAAGCCACATTAATTCTAACTATGTCCATACTGTTTTTTCAAAATTTCTTAAACCTAGCTCATAATTCTCTAATACGGTGAAAAATTATGCCTAAACAGGGCTCTGACACCAATCTGTAGTATGCCATGCATATGATACACTTATTCAATCCTAACATGAAATTCAATGCATAACTTATAATAATAACAAAGTTACAAACATGCACAACATAACAAAATTAAGCACATGTAAATACACATTATAATATCAATATACAATACATATAAGCAAAACACTTATCTTTTATGAAATCACCAACTAGGTGCAAACCTCAAACATTCCACCCATCCATAGACATTGTTATTCTATCTCTCTCAATAGTAGGTCACCCCTAAGATGGGACTATGAGTCCACCAAGGAAAAGGCTACCTCATTCAACTAGGTCTAATTGTAATTAGAAATGGTTTCTAGGCCAAGGTACCAAACGTCAGTAGAAATTCCACCTAGAAAACTCTCATTCCCCTCAACCTACACACCCAAGGAAGTGTACCCCCTTCTCTACACTGCAGTCCCTCAAGTTGTCTCATTTCCCTTCTAAGGTTCCAACACAGGTCAAATGGG
>SNQJ01S0062729.1:64544-82266 GCA_010110895.2 Picea sitchensis
GACTAAACTAGGAAACTAAAATGCAAGTGAAATCTTTGAAATATCCCCTAACTGCTCATTACATCCACTGCAATTTCGAATTGATCTGCAATAGACCAAACATATCAAGTTAGAAAGATATTTCATTAGAAAAACAATAAAAATTTGACTCTACAGACTTAGCTACAGAATCATCTGATTCTGTAGCTAGTCTAAAATAGCATAGAGGATCATATAAAAATCAAATCAAATCTTTTTTAAAATAATTCAATCCAATTTTGTTTCAATAAACATTAAAACGAATCACTAATGATTCACATGATCTTATCATTCAAATTAAGCAAAATCAAAAGTAATTCAATCGAAACGGGTAGGAGTACTCTGTTTCACGGTTACCATAATTAGGTCGAACAATAACTAGACTATCCCGTATCCAATTAAAATCCAATAAGATCAAAATCCAATAACCAAATAGAGAGACAATTATGCTTTGTTTCGATTTCCATTATAGTCGGGTAAACAGAATCGAAACCAAACATTTTTACCAATCATTTCGCATCCAATTCGAAAGTAGAGCAATCAAGCAGATCATATGCAACGTTGCGTTTTTCCAAAACAGGAGATACGATTAGATCAAAATAGGATTGTTTTACAATTATCATAATTGTTATGGCTCAACAGTTTGCACCACAGGTGGATTAATTCAGACAGATACGTGAACCAATTTATGCAAAATCATAACTAGATTGATTCGACTTTGACCACAATCACTATAGAATTGACATAAGTGAAAATAAACTCTATTGGATTTGAACGAAATGGTTAATTCCAAACAAGTCGTGACAGGGTTTAATATAGAAACAAATCATGAATCAATCTCGTTTCACAAATCCACTTGAAACAGAATATTTATCGTAAAAACGAATTCAAGTGATAGAAGGGTCGATCAAACCAACACAAATCAACCGGCTGGGTCTTTCATTAAACCGTTACGAATTGTTTTGGATGTTTTTTAACAAGATCATATTGAGAATAATTCGAATTGCATTCCTATAACAGTTAACCATATCACAATTGTTGCCAACCATAATGTATATATTATAACCAATTCGAATCGAAACTGGATTGTGTTCAAAATTGAAATGCGAAACAACTTGTGTCTATAATAGATACAACGACTTCAATTAGCAACAGAACATCCCAAATTAAGCTAAATAAAACCAATCGAATCCATACTAAAATCCAATCAAATCGGCGAAAGAATCCAATCGAAACTAAACTGGGAAAGCGAATTTCATTAATCAAGACATAACCATGTACATAATGCATATAATGTGACAGAGCAAAATCACGTTGTAAGCATAACTATTTGAAAGGATTTGAATTCGTTATATAAACAAGTGATAGAACATACCAGTTAGGCTGCTCAAATTATGCCAATTTTGAATTCACGCCCGGTGTAGCCGACTCCACATTCTTAAACAAAATAGAACCAGTCGTTCTCTGTTTCTTATCAGTGGCTTGCAATTCAGCTTTTTGACTGGTAAGCCTTGCAACTTTATCCTCCAAATAGTGAATCCTGGACTGTAACATTGGCACATCGAGATAATACCTCTCTAACCACGAGCCGCACTGATCACACGGTGGCGCTGTATGCTTAGGCAAAGCAGGAGAGGGTTTTGATGAAGGATCGGGGGATTTACATGGCAACTTGATTCTAGGGTAATCATGGTTGTTTTGCAAGTAAGGTGGCAGATTTGACACGAAGTCGAAAGAGGGTTTGGCACACAGACCTTCGGAATAGGGATACTCACTTGCCAAAAAATGTTCGACCTCTGAATCAGAGTCTTCACTTAGCACAATAGGGTCAGGATTGACAGGGGGTTTCGGTTTATTCCTCGCCATTCGAGAGATTAGACGGGCAGTCTTTTTGCCTTTGGCATTTACAGTGGGTTTGGGTTTAGGCCTTTTAGCCACAGGATTAACAATCTCTGCATCCTTGATCACAGAATGGGGTAGGTCGACAGGTGAGTCGGGTAAGGGTTTAGGTAAAAGGATACTGTAGGGTATCAGGGGTACAGACTTATCCTCAGACACCACAGGTTTATCAACCTGCGGTGGATTCGAATCCACAAAATTATTGCGAGCAAGAAAATCATCCCAACAGTCTCGGTGTAACCCCAAATGACAAACAACAATCATTTTAACCAGCCCATAGTGAAAGAGGCTGCTATCAGCCTGGTTCCTTTTATATTTCTTAGACATTTTGAACAGGCTTCTATGCAGATAGTATGGCATATTAAGCTCGAAACCCATAAAAACCATAATTAGACGAAGGTGGTGTAAGAAAACAAACCCATACCGACCCTCGCAGGTGATGAACTGCTTGATAACCATCAACAAGTCATGCCATCGCTGTTTCAGCATGGTCACCGGCAAACCCTTGTCACAGGAGCTAACCTTACGCGACTGAAAGAGAAAAGTCCAAGGGACTTCATCTACCTTGCAGTTTTTGGACCATCTCTGCCCAGTGATAGGTAAACCTGTAGCTAATCTGAGAAATTGCTCGTCAATTTGCAATTGAACATCCCCGACCTTGGCTCGACAACCATCAAAGGTCAATGCGAATTGCCTAGCAACGCCGAGGTTAAAACCATCAAATTTCTATATAAACGAGAGCCACCCAAATTCCTCAAGGTCACCACGGGCACTGTCGAACATCAACAGAGCCTGGCTACCATTTGGTTCAGCCCTCACGACTGGAGCCATGGTGCGGGCACATGGTAAGGGTTGGGTTGAAAACACCAGCACACAGAGTCATTCGGTGTAACCACTATGAACGATCAAAGGGGAGGCATTAATGTGCGCATGCGAGGGTGGTGGAATAACTTACCGCCATGCAAAATATTAATTGCAAAGTACAACCTGCGTATTAACCCTCTGTTGAAACAATCATAACATATTTCAAATCATATTATTCAGCCGACCCAAAAATCAAACGATAAACGATATACCAATGCGCCATTCAAACCATGAATATTCAAATGTGAAATCAAACCCATATGTTTAACCAACGTGCCATTGCATAATCAAACATTTTAATCAAAGGTTTAAAACATTGTGACAATTGTTTGCATAAAATCGACAAGGCAAGAACTATAACAATAAGGATCACATCATATAAAACAAAGTAAACCATGACCCCTATGCAATTCATTGACTAGGGAAGTTTCAAAAAACATAAATTTTCATGCTCAATGCCTTACCAATTAAATAAAAATCAAGTGGCGCAATTAAAGTAAGAATAGGCAATAGGGACAGTTCGAAAATCTCTTAGCCACTTAATGATAATCCAAAGGTAAGTACCATTCAAAATATCAATAAAATATCATGACAGTTCGAGTAACGATAGAGGAGTTTTCACGCTTACAGTCGTGAAAACTAAATGGAGACCAATTTGCAAATGTCGCAAAGAATGAAAATATCGTTTATTTGCAGAATGCGACGATAGTTTGAAGTTCAGAAGACAAAGGTGTAGGCAGCTTATAGGGCAATGGAAAAATTGAATTGGATGCCAACAGAAACCCAACTTCTATTAATGAAGAAAATAACAGAACATATTAGAACACAAACTAGCTACAATGGAGTAGCTTATCTCTGAAGAGAAAGAGATGTTGGCTACGCTTCATTCACAACAAGATTTACATCACACTCCATTGCATTCTCAAAGTACATCCTTCACCTCTATTATATATGAGAGAGTGAGAGGAGAATAATTCCCATGATGCATGTGGGATAAATTGATGTAAGTTTACAAAATGCCATAGGCATGTAAAACACTAAGATTTCCCGGGAGGTCGCCCATCCCAATACTACTCTAGACAAAGCATGCTTAACTATGGATTTATAATGGGATCTAGTGTATTAACATTGTAGGCATTACATTACATTACAAATGAAGATGGCATTACATTCCCCATCAAAAGGGTGAATATCATGGTTTATCAAAACCACAGGCTTGGAAACATTAATTCTGTGGATAATGTGGATTGCCACTGAGATTCACCTGGATCAATCCTCCCCTCTTAGGAAGCGATCATCCCCATTATGTCAAGTTCCCTCGTGATATGGGGAAATTTTTTCTGATTCTGAACTTTGACGAGTCACTTTCCTTGTTGAAGTAGTTGTCCTACTTGTACTTGGATTGTGGAAGGATGTCATGAACATGTTGGTGGAGGTTTTGTATTCGTTTGACAAATATATCTGCTTGATATTCCTTGGTTTGAGTGTGGGAGGAATATTTTGGTGAAGATGCAACAAGAAGTGATATATGAAAGGGGGATATTGGTTGGAACCCCAAGCACACCTGAAAAGGGTCGTGACCAATGGAGTTTTGTTGAACACATGGAATAATATCAGTCTTTGTAAGGGAGATTCTATAGATTATACCATTGGGTAAGGGAGCACCAGACACCAAGTCAATGGAATATAGGACATGGTAGTGCAGGGGCACCCCCATAGGTGAAGCATAAATATCTTCGTGCTCCTCTACAATCTTGTCAACCTGTTTCTACTGGATAGAAAGGTCTTGGGCCAATGATATAGTGGTCCCAGTGACCTTATGTTCACCTTCCGAATAGATTGTGAAGAGGGAAAAATTTGTGTTCTGAGAGATTACTTTGTGGCACTACTTTGTCGAGATCAATAAAATGGCAATAGTCAAAGCTACCCCTGGTACCCTATACATATGACCTCCTAGAGTAACAATGACACTGTGGGGTTGAGACTCATAAATAATGTGACGTTTCCACATATATGGTTGTCTTGAAAGAACATCACTGACTTCAAGAAGAAGGGAATGGTGCAACAAGAAGAAGGGAATGGTGCAACAAGAAGGGAAAGGAATGGTGCAAAAAGAAGAGATATATAAATGGGGGATAGTGGTTGGAACACTAAGCACACCTGAAAAGGGCCGTGGCCAATAGAGTTATGTTGAACATATGGAAGAATATCATTCTTTGTACCATTAGGTAAGGGAGCACCAGACACCAAGTCAATGGAATATAGGACATGTTAGTGTAGGGGCACCCCCATAGGTGAAGCATAAATATCTTTGTGCTCCTCTACAATCTTGTTGACCTGCTTCTACTGGATAGAAAGTTCTTGGGCCAAGGATATAGTGGTCCTAGTGACCTTCTGTTCACCTTCTGAATAGATTGTGAAGAGGGAAAAATTTGTGTTCTGAGAGATTACTTTGTGGCACTGCTTTGTCAAGATCAATGAAATGGAAATAGTCAAAGCTACCCCTGGTACCCTGTACATATGACCTCCCATAGTAACAATGAAACCGTGGGGTTGAGACTCATAAATAATGTGACGTTTCCACATATATGGTTGTCCTAAAAGAACATCACAGACTTCAAGAAGAAGGGAATAGTACAACAAGAAGAAGGGAATGGTGCAACAAGAAAGGAAGGGAATGGTGCAACAAGAAGAGATATATGAATGGGGGATAGTGGTTGGAACCCTAAGCACACCTGAAAAGGGTCGTGGCCAATAGAGTTATGTTGAACATATGGAAGACTCTCATTCTTTGTAAGGGAGGGTCTATAGATTGTACCATTGGGTAAGGGATCCCCAAGAACCAAGACAATGGAATATATGATGTGATAGTGCATAGGGACCCCCATAGGTGAAGCATAAATATCTTTGTGCTCCTCTACAATCTTGTCAACTTGCTTCTATTGGATAGAAAGGTCTTAGGCCAAGGATATAGTGGTTCCTAGTGACCTTCTGAATAGATCGTGAAGAGGGAAATTTTTTTGTTCTGAGAGATTAATTTATGGAACTACTTTGTCGAGATCAATGAAGTGGCAGTGATCAGAGCTACCCCCGATACCCTGGACACATGGCCTCCCAGAGTAACAATGACATTGCGGGGTTGAGACTCATAGATAGTGTGAAATTTCCACATATATGGTTGTCTTGAAAGAACATCACAGACTTCGAGTGGGGAAGCATGACACAATACTTCATCCTTGAAGGGATTGGTGCTGCAGGATAGGAAGCACTACTGGATGATGAAAATGTCTCATCCCCAACTCATGGTTGGGGATGTGCCATCGTTGGAAGCTTCAATCTTTGACAACCTTGGATGAGATCATGTTCTTCCAATTCTCACCGTCAACAATGAAATGTAGTGGGGTCCCCTTTACCCACATCTACAAGTGGAAGAGGAGATCCCCCTCCTTGGACTCCTCTAGTTATTTTGGTTGTATTTTTGTGGTCATGATGGTAGCAATGGATTCTACATTGATGATTCATTTTCCTTTATTGTGCTCTGAATCATAGTTTGAGTCAGGTTCTTATTATTTTTATTTGAGCTTGTCCACCAATGATTATTTCGAGTGACATTAATCGATGTTGTGCCAGGGGATTTTGTGGAACTCACATCACTTTATGGTGTCTTTCTTAGACTTCACATCACCCTTCTTGGCCGATCGCTTGGACTGATTTTCTTGAGATTGACTCTCCTTGCTTTGTCCTTCGTTCTATGATTTAGGCTTTCCTTTTCCATGATTATGTTGTGGTGTATTTTCAAACTCAAACTCTAGCTTACTCCATTGCTTGAATTTATACTCAATTTTGACTGCATATCGATAAGCCACTCAAAGTATTTGATACCCATCTTTGAGTGCAATGTATGAAATATGTTAGTGTAGTTCATCCATCTCATGTAATGGTCATCATATTTTTTGATAGGGTATAACTCATCCTTGAGGGCATCTACAAAGGTTTCCCAAGTGGGTTCTCTCCTAAATGGCGTAGATTCATCTGTGGTGTACCTCTCCTAGTAACCTTCCCACCAAGCTATGACACGGGGAAGGGATTTAAGGAGTGAAAAGTTGATATTTTCACTCTCATAATTTTTTTGGATAGATTAATAATCTTCTAGCAGATTCAACAATTTTTCTAAAGCATCTGCATCTATATGGCCTTCAAATAAGGGGATATCAAAATTGATTTGTACCTTTAAGGGTGCCGCACCTCTGAAATGACTACTTGTTGAAGATGCCTCAATTTCCATCGCTATTCATCGAAGGATCTAAGTGAATTTGTCCATCATCTCATTCCTTTGTCGCACGAGGAATTCCTTGAGAAACGTCTTGAAAGGATATCCTACTTCATCATCTCTCTTTTCTTCCACCATGGGAGGTAGGTTGGGTTGGAGAGAGAAGTTTTCCTGAAGCAAAACTAGCTCGAGACCCAACTCTCTATACCTTGACCTTGTTGGGGACATTCTCTAAGAAGCGACAAGGAAAGTACTGCTTTGATACCACTGATTTGGATTATGTTGAAAACAAAATGAGATATCAAGGAAAATATAGTAGAAACACAGAAATATAGTGAAACCCGACCTCTATTAATGAATAAAATAGTAGAACATTGTATAACACAAACTAACTATAATGGGGTAGCTTATCTTTGAAGAGAAAGAGATGTTGGCTACACTTCATTTACAACAAGCTTTAAATCACACTCCATTGCATCCTCAAAGGACATCCTTCACCTCTATTATATATGAGAGAGTGAGAGGAGAATAATTCCCATGATACATGTGGGATAAATTGATCTAAGTTTACAAAATGTAATAGGCATGTAAAACACTAGGACTTCCCAAAATGCCACCCATCCTATTACTACTCTAGCCCAAGCACACTTAATTGCAGATTTATAATGGGATCTAGTGCATTAACACTGTATGAATTGCATTACATTACAAATGAAGATGGCATTACATTTCCCATCAAAAGGGTGAATATCATGGTTTATCAAAACCAGAGGCTCAAAAGTGTTGATTCAATGGAGAAGGTTGATTTCTACTACAATCCACCTGGATTAGATATGTCCCAAACAGTGGATATTCTTTTGATAAAATGAAAATTTTCTCAACTTGGCATACAACTGATGTTCCCTTAAAACCTATAGCATCATCCTTAAGTGCTATTCATGTTCTTCTTTTGACTTAGAATAGATAAGTATGTCATCCAAGAATACAATGATAAACTTATCCAAGTAATTCCTAAAAATACCATTCATCAAACACATAAAGATAGTTGGTGCATTTGAAAACCCAAATGGCACCACTACAAACTCATAATAGCCATACCTTGTTCTAAATGTTGTCTTATTGATATATTGTTATTTAATTATAACCTGATGGTATCCTAACCTCAGGTTAATCTGGGAAAGTATCTTGGCTCCTTTCAATAGGTCAAAATGATCATCAATCCTTGGAAAAAGATACTTGTTCTTTATGGTAACCTTGTTAAGTTGTATGAATTCAATATACATCCTTAATGTTCCATATTTTTTCTTGCAAAAGATCATTGAGGCACCCCAAGGTGACGCACTTGGGTGTATATACCCCTTTTTCAAAAGTTCTTCAAGCTACAATTCCTTTAGCTCTGGTGTGCTCATTCTATAAGGAGTCTTAGACACTAGGGGAACTCCAGGGACCAAATCAATGGAGAATTCAATGCCTCTCTTCGGTGGAAATCCTAGCAATTCCCCAAACACATCCTTATACTCTTTAAAAAATGAATAGTCTTCAATAATTGGAACTTTATCCTTGTCCACCTCTTTCATATGGGATGCATAAATTTGGTACCCTTTCCTAAAACTATTTTTCAACTACATGAATGGAATTTCTCTAATGGATATAGGCCTTGGAATCCCTTGAATGTTCCTTTGTTGTCCTTCCTCATCAAGACAAGTGACTGGCTTGTTGTATCAATATAAGACAACATGATGCTTGTCCAACCAATCCAAACCAATTAAGAAATCATATGAACCCAAAGGTATGATGTTCAAATATTCCTTTGTGTTGACTCCATTCATGTCCATTGGACAATCCTTAACCAGCTCTTTGATCCTTCTCTTGGCTCCAGTAGCTAGTTGGAACAACCAATATTTTCCATGATTGCTTCTTTTCAAATGAAACCTCTCAACAATATTGGGATCTATGTAGCTATGGCTAGCTCCATAATCTATTAAAATAGCTATGGGTTGGTTATTTATCTTACCTTCCACCCCAATCATATGATATTGATGGTCTACTTGTATGTTGTCCAAGTGATCCGAATTTTAGGGGGTATATGGTCTAAATTTGGGTGCAAAAGTCATAAATCTATAAAGATAATAGATTGTCCATGTGGATCAAGGAGATGCCCACCTCCTCATTAATTAATTGGGCTAATGGGTTGCCCATATGGATCAAAGAGAGTCCCACCTCTCCATTATTGTATTGGGTTTTATTTTCCACGACTTAGTTAGTTGGGTAGTTAGATATATTATTATAATAATAGAGACTCATTTAATGAGCTCTTTCCATTATTCTATCGGGTTTTATTTTCCAATACTTAGCTAGTTGGGTAGTTATATATATTATACTAATAATAGAGACTCATTTAATGAGCTCTTTTGGAATTTTTCCAATGGACCATTTTGTAATGCTATATAAAGGCCTAGCAAGCCTTCCCATAATATCAAGTTACTCATTTTGGCTTCTCTCATATTTTTTATTGTTCATTGTGAGATTAATTAGTTCTGAGTGATTTACTAGTAATAAGTTTTAGAGGTGAGGCTCCTCTTTGAGCCTCACCTCTCGAGTACTTCATTTACATGTTTTTTTCCATGTTTTTTTTTTTCATGCAATTTTGGCACGCCTGATCTCCTCCTCTCTCGACATTCAAGCCATCCAGATCTCAACATGTATTTGAACCAAGGAGGCCGCACGTACCACCATATTCAACGACACTTTTATCCACGCTCAGGAAACAAAAAAATAAGTTCCACATATGGATGGAAATATATTTTCAAGATTTCAAATGTGTATTTCTCAGAATCTCATTTGGCTTCTTGGTTTGAGAGATATCATTGATTGAATATCAACATGTATTTGACCCAAGGAGGCCGTGCATACTACCATATTCAAAGGTATTTTTCTACCTTATCATAAAACTAGAAAAGGATTTCCACATATGGCTGGAAATATGTGTTCAATATCTCAAATGGGTATTTCACAGAATTTCATTTCGTTGTCTAGTTTATGAGATATCTTTGTTTGAAGCAACACATGTCTGTAACTAGCGTGGTCATGTGCCCTTCAAATTCGGCCTGGGTTTTCTCACTCCATGGGTCACCTCAGAACACGTTTCATATACCGATGGAAATATATCTTCAGTAGCTCAAATGGGTCTTCGACAGAATTATATTTCATCACCTATAGCATAAGTTATGAATATATTTGCAAAAGGATGTTCACAACCCCCAAAGTCACGATTTTTCCATATTAATTTTAAAATTTTGGGATTTTATTAAATTTATTTATTTTTCTAACTATGTACAATGCCATTGTCAACTAGATTATGGGTCAACCACAAACCCACGGTTATGGGTCAACCACACAAAACCTTTCTCTTCATTGAGTATTTTCACATTGTAATCATAATGGTATGATAATGGGGTTTCTCTTTTTAGCATGGGTGAAATGATGGGGACCATCATTTTCTAAGGGGGGAGGAATGATTCGAATTTTAGGGGGTATATGGTCTAAATTCGGATGCAAAAGTCATAAATCTATAAATCTAATAGATTTTCCATGTGGATCAATGAGATGCCCACCTCCTCATTAATTAATTGGGCTAACAGGTTGCACATATGGGTCAAAGAGAGTCCCACCTCTCCATTATTGTATTGGGTTTTATTTTCCACTACTTAGTTATCTGTGTAGTTAGATATATTATTATTATAATAAATACTCATTTAATGAGCTCTTTCCATTATTGTATCGGGTTTTATTTTCCACTACTTAGTTAGTTGGGTAGTTAGATCTATTATACTAATAATATATACTCATTTAATGAGATCTTTTTGACTTTTTCCAATGGACCATTTTGTAATGCTATATAAAGGCCTATCAAGCCTTCTCATAATATCAAGTTACTCATTTTGGATTCTCTCATATTTTCTATTGTTCATTGTGAGATTAATTCGCTTTGAGTGATTTACTAGTAATTAGTTTTAGAGGTGAGGCTCCTCTTTGAGCTTTAGCTCTCGAGTAATTCATTTACATGTTTTTTGTCCATGTTTTTTTATTTCATTCAATATTGGCACGTCTAAACTCCTCCTCTCTCGACATTCAATCCATCTAGATCTCAGCCCCCGAGATCTAGATCACCAAGGCTACATAAATTATTGGCATGCTTCTACCCATGTCTTCCATTGTATCAGCCTCCTGGATGTTGTGAACAATCCTTGTCCTTTCTCCTTTGTGAGGAAAATCCTTGTACATGTGATATCCCTCACATCCCCAACATTTTATGGGTTGTTTTCATGGCCTCTTTCTGAAAGACTCTATTATCCCTAGCTCATTTTGTGCTAGTTGTCCTTGAGGACTATTTCTGAAAAATGGTGTCTTATACCCTTTCTTTATTTTCTCCATCTTTCCTTTCTCCTTGTCAACCCAAGCCTTTTACAAAGTTGTTTTTCTTTGTTCTGTTCATAAAGATACTTTTATTTCCTTATAACTTCTTCTAGGGTCTTGGGTTCATTAAAATGAATTTTATCGATGTGGAAAGAAGGTAGTACACTTAGAAATATTTGTATTTTAACCTTCTTATCCTTGATGAAGTCAACATACCTCAACAATTCTAGAAACTTCCTCTCATACTCATCAGTTGTCATGGATCCCAATTTTAGCTCAAATGATTCTTACATTTTCTTGTCATAGTAATGCTTTGACAAGTATTTCTTCTGAATATATTTTTTTATCTACCTCCATGAGATCCTCTTCTCCTCAATGTGTTTAACTTGCTTGAGTTGTTGCCAACATATTGAAGTTTTCCCTTGAATAAGGTATATTTTAATTATGGCCTCTAAATTTGATGAATAATCGTGCAATTGGAAATATTTCCGCATCCCCATCAACCAAGATCTGCATCTTCACATTTATTATAATCACCATCAAATGTGGGAGGCTTAATATTCCTAACATTGCCTTATATATCACCTACCTTAGGCCTCCTCCTATGATGTCTAACAATAGACAAAATTGGGCTACTTTTAGATTATGAAAATGCATGTGCCCTTCTAGATGAGTTCCTTAGAAAATTGTTTTGATGTCTACTATCACATCTAGAGTTCCTAGAACTTATAACCTCTTCCCTCATGGCATTAGATATGTGTTATGTTGCCTACCTTGAGCTTGATTCCTTGTTTATTTTCTTATGTGGTTTGTTTAGGTTTTGTAACAAATGAATGTTGATGTGGTTTTGTTCCTCTTAAACTCTGATTAACATTTCATTACCATACCTATAACTCTGAACATATCTCTACAAGATTTACATGGTCCTTTCCGACTCCATGGAATCTACTCTTCCTCCTTTATGTCCAATTAGACTCTATATTTGCATTTCCCGAGTTGATATTCAACCCTTTGAAAAACTCATGGATATAAGGTCTTTGTGCATATTCTATATCCTTAGTCATTCTCGAATTACTTTTTTCTACCTGCATACTTAATTCTATCAAATGTGGAAACAACCATTGTTGTTAGATAAAAAATATTAGCATATCCCTTTAAGGCCATCAATTGCCTTCTTTTGATTTGCTGAGAATTTTTGTTTCCCAAATCCAAATTCTTAGTAGATATATGGATTCTACTCTTCAATATATTTATAGAGACTACTTTCTTTCTCAATTCTAAGATCTGAGCAGAATTCTATGGTCTCCTAAATATGCCACATTTGTGCACCTCTCCCTAATGTGATTAAGACCAGACACCAAATTTTTCCACTTGCAGAAGAAAGCCTGTCAAGAACCAACAAATTTTTATATCAATCATTGATAATATTAGTGATGGTGATTACACAACAATGTTCAAATTGACAAACTAAAGCTCTAGTCAAATTCTACATTAATATTGAATTGGCAACTTTGTCATTTTTACACTTTCTCCAAACTTAGTATTTTTAGCCAAATTGCTATCTCCCAAACTAAGTAGATATGGAAAAATTTCACCAGGGAAAATTTGTCTAGATTTATGACGAGTTAAAAGGTTGAGTAATATCATTTTTCCATATTTGTGATCTGATGCCCCTTTTCCTCCTATGAAAATATCAACAAATCCCAAAAAGTGGCTTGGAATAGTGGATTTTGGCTTGTTTCTTCATCCTCATTCCAAACCCCTTGTAATTTGGCCAATTTCTCCATTGGGTTTTTTCATGTCTATTTCCATGAACCACTATCAAAATTTCATCATCTACAAGGTCTCTATCAAATAGTCCCACCTTGTTATTCAAAAAACCTCAATTAGCATTTTCTACAAAATTGGTGCAGAATTGGCCAATGGCTCTCATCGAAAATTCTGTAGGATTTGACACTATGGACCTACATCTAAAATTTAAACCGATTTTGATAAAATTTCCTCATGTTATGGTCAAAACAATTTTTTGGCTAGAATTTGTTTTTAAATATACTTTTATCTTTTTGACATGGCACCTGGAAGACATGGTTCCTACGTCCACCTAGCACCCTCAGGTGTGGCCATGTCATCATTCCTACCACCTATTATCACTCTGTAAATTTGCTTGGCTGAAGAGACAAATAAAAAAGGTAACCTCAAAACAACTTTAGAGCTGAAACTATCCTTTTCAACTTAGAGAGGGATCTCTCTTTACAACTCAGTCAAGAAATGACAGGCTGTCAAATTATGCATAATGGCTAGATCTGTAATTTAGGAAATTTATAAGGTTGTTGGAAGAGATGAGAAGGAGTCCATTGGGAATGGAGTCAAGTTTAATACAATGAGAACTATTAGTACTTGGTTTTAGAGCTATCAAGGAAGCATAGGCTTGGTAGATGATAATCTTTCAATGAAAATATTATTGTAACATAATGAAAGAAGGTGAAAAAAACTAACTACATTAAGAGCATCAACTAGGATGAATTTTGACTTTGTTTTTTGGAGGAAAATACAATACTTAATTCCTTGATCTAAAGCATCGAAATCAAATGAATTTTAAACCATTACTTTCGATTAAGTATATGCAGGTTACCGATGAAATGAAATATAAAATGGGAAAGCACATTCGCAAGAGAGAAACACACACTTAGGATCATCAACACAAGAATCTCTGGTAAGAGTAGCTCTGTACTTCTGACTGATATTCCATTAAAATTCAAAAATTACAAGGATGCTCAAAATATGCCTCTTCTACGCTTTTCCAACCATTTGCATAGTTCTAATTACAAAATATATAGAATTATTTGATACTAGTCTCAAGGATTCGAGCTCAACCATTTCCCCATGAATATATTTGGTTACAAACAAAATCAGATCTGATTTGAATTGTTTTGCAAAAATATAGGAATAGAATTTGACTTCATTTACTACACAATATTCACTGGATATTTCAAACCTTCTATATTGAATGGTTGATCTTTGGAATGTTGGAGTTTATTTGCACATGTCTTGACAACTGGGAAGTCGAATCATGCCTATCAGATGTTGATTTGGAAAAACAGGCTCAGTTTCCTAGAGTCTAGGAGGTTTCACAATGTGCTGTAAGATACAACAAGTTTCACAGCGAGCCCACGCTTCGAAACTATGTGCAAATATGTAATCCTTTTTTTTTATTGTTGACTTCTGAATATAAGGTAATGAGGAGTCTGATACTCTCTCAAAATAAAAAAAAATTAAAGACTAAAACTTTCCTTAACAATACCAAAAACTTAAACTTGAAATGTTTCCTAACTGCATGGCCAAGACTTGATTTGTTGATTTGAAACTTTGTGCATAATCAAAATTTGAACAAAATTGAAGACCATATGACTTATGACATCTGATCATCCATGAGTCATTCAAATGCTACCTGGGCTAATACATCCAGGTTCCCTTGAACCTCTTTTTCTTGCTGCTGCAATTTTTTCTTCAAGAGTTTGTTTTCTGCCTTTAGGAGTCCATTCTGCTAATAGAGGTTTTTGAACTTCCTACGCAGAGGACAATATCTTCTTAGCATCTTCTTTCCCTTGTCAAGGGTTTCCTCATATTGGTCAAAATTATCTGATATCTTTTTGATCATTGTTCTTTCCTTAGCCCTCATATGTGCTATGGTATTATGTGCTCTTTTTAGTTGTTGTCTTAATCCTTGCACTGTTCCAACATTTCTTGGTGTAACTTGTATTTCAACTGTCTCTGCAACCACATGTTGGATAGGGGCTTCAATGACATATTTTTCAGCTAAGGCAAGATTTTTTACAACATACTCAATTAAATGCCTCTTATGGATTTCCTCCACTATCCTACTCTTCCTTTTGCTGCCTTGGATGGAAGGTATCTCTGTGATTTTCTCAACTTCCTCGGTAGTAAAGACAAGGTTTTCAAATTTCTTTTTTCTTTCAGAAGCTTTAGTGTTATCTGCTTCAACTTCTGTTCCTTTTTCAATTGGTATTTTACTCTGTTTCCCTTTGGAACTCTCCGGGCTTGTTGAAACTTTCTTTCCAGTTCAAGAAGATGGAATTTTCTTGGTTTGGGGAGTGGTAATCTCTGAGGGAATGCCTGTTGAGGATAAGTATAATCGAACTAGCAACAACTGGATCTGGCATCGAACCCTTATACATTTTCATTGTTAGAGGGGGTCCTAAAGAATGTCACTGGTATGATGACACCATAAAATATCTAACCACACTTTGCCAGGATTGCACTCAGTATTGGTATTCTTGAGTTCTTCCAACACTAAGATTTTGATAAGAGAGAAATGAAAAAAGATGACTTCAATCTTCTTGGTTCTGGTATGCACCTTGTCTGCCATCTTTCCAATACTTTTGTATAAATAATAAGGCAAATTGAGGGGTTTCTTTCCTTTGAAATTCATCAACAACCTTATATGATACTTGTAAACCTTTTTGAACCTTCCCTCGCAGGTAAAGTACCTTTGAATGATCCTCAAAATCTCATCAAAAGGTTCAAGCAAGTGATTCCTTAGAATTACAACTGTCAAATCTTCATCTTGATGTTCAAGTTTAAAATAGTCATTGCAGAAGGTGAAATAAAGTGCCATACCTTTGAACCACTTGTCTCCTTGTGTAGGAATCTATGTTGCAGCAACAACTGTCTTCTTTGTCACTTGGAATTCCAAGGGCCCAATTCTAGTTTTGTTTCCCTCAAAGTTCAGAGAAAATTTCTTTTCCACCTCTACGTTGTAGCCTTGTAACTTCTCACAAAATGTTAGACACCCAACTTGCTGAAAAGAATCCATGCTCATCACATATGCATTTATTAAACTCATTCCTTGAGGTTCAAACCTGCAAATTTCTCCACCCTTGTTGTATCTCTTATTTTTTGTTGATGATGTTGCTGCCATGATGTGATGAAATGAAACTACTTCTTACACATCCAAATACCTACAATTTCAAGGGTTAAGATGGTGCCTAGGGTTTGTGGTGGGAGAATTTCTTTGTGCAGGGGAGGTCAACACTTAAGTGGTTCAGGTCTTCTTAGGGAAGAGATGGTTTTGACAGGGAGAAAACCTTAGTGGTTGTGACAGAACCACGACACAAAACAAAGACTTTTTGCAATGTTAGGGTTTGGAGTAGAATTTTATTTTTTGGACTGTAAATATTTGCAGCAACAGAGCAAGAGATGCCAAAGTATCTAAGGGTCAATATATATTGAAAAAACAACAGGGAAACAAGCTTGAAAAGGCCAGATTCAAGACTTACCACTGAAAAGGGTTTCACGACGTTCAAGATAGTTTCACAGTGAACAAACAGTTGCACATCGAACTAGGTGATTTCACAGCGGGCAGGTCTGGACACTAGTTTCACAATGAGATAGTTTTAGGGAAACTTTGATTCCTTATGAGATATTTCAAATGAGAGGAGGGGTAATTAATTAGAATAAACATGTCATCTTGTCCCTTCACACCATAAAATTCAATCATAACCCTTTGATAGTATGAGAAATTTTTAAGATAATGATGAACCTGTTTGCTACGAAACTCTAGGAAATTTCACAACAATGTCTGTAGAGCTGGAGGAAAAACACTTGTCCAAGTGGAAGAATGGTACATTAGCATAATAAAACTTTCTAGGGCTCAAGTACATGCCAGATCAAAATCTTACATTATCATGATGACCTCTTGACATGACTTTGATCTTTGAAATAATACAAGATCACATTTACAAAACATATGACTAATGACCCTTTAATGACTCAAATGACTCAATTGAAATGACCATTAAAAAATGACCTATTATCTCCTCTAAATTCAAGGTGCAAACTTGGGCTTATTTGACTCAAAGACACAAATACTAGACTAGTAAGACTCAACCTACAAATATGTTGGATTACTGAGAGGGGGGTTGAATCAGTAATAGAGAAATTTGAGTCCTTTTTAACCATATAATCCAAGTCTTATATCAATGTATCATTATCATCCAATATCTGTAGAGTAAATAAGTAATGAACAAATGAACAATCATACACATACATAGTACACTAGTGTTTTACGTGGAAACCTGTTAAGCCCTAATATTATCTCATTACCCCTTAATTGGGGCATATTAGATTAGTAATGCTATTTTATTTATGTCGGATTTAGGCCATTAGTTGTAATTTAGATTAGTAATGTTATTTTATTTATGTCGGCTTTAGGCCATTAGTTGTAATTATACCTCC
>SNQJ01S0062729.1:87960-107594 GCA_010110895.2 Picea sitchensis
CCAAATTTCCAATGATCTTGTCTTTTTCTTCTAGTTGTTATTTGAGTGCTTCTTCAATTATTTTATCTTCTTCTATTTGAACATTCAAATTTGTGATCATTTGTTCTAGTTCTTGAGTGTATTCTTTCTTGTCTAGTTTTGCTTGTAGTTTCTTGTTTTTCTTCTTTTCTCTTCTCATAACTTCTATGGCACACATCAATTCCTCTCGGTAGTCAACTTTTGCCTCTTCAATTTATTCTTCAACTTCTTCATATTCTTCTTCGGCTTCTTCATATTCTTCTTTAGAGTCTTCTTTATCAGAGTCTTCTACTTCCATGAATAGAACTCTTTCTGTCTCACTGTCACGGACTTCATCTTCATCTAATGATGATATGTCTTCTTTGGTGCATAAGCTTTTCTTGAAAAATTTCTTTGTGGTTCTTTTGCCTTTATATGTTTTTTTTCCTTTTGAGTAACCTTCATCATTTCTCTTTTTCTTATAAGGACACTTGTTAGTAAAATAAACAATACCATCACAATTAAAACAAATTAAAGGAATCTTACTTCTATACCTACCGTCGGTTCCCTTGTTTAGTCTTTTGACAAAGTTGGCCACTTCTTCATCATCTTCTGAGACTTCATTGTTGTTGCTATGTTATTCTTTTTGCCTTCCCTTTTGCTTTGACTTTTGGGATGCTTTGAAGGCTGCTTCTTTTATATCTAGAATTTCCTATTCAGTTCTCATTTCATATGCTGGGAAGATTCCATGTAATTCGTCCATGTTTATTGAGTTTAGATCTAATCTTTCTTCTAGTGCTGATATCTTAGGGTCAAATCTCATATAAAGAGATCTTAGTACTTTTTGAACAATTACAGATTCTTTGATTTCTTCTCCCAATCCTATGATTGCATTTACTGTTTCATCAACTCGTAAAAAGTAAGCTGCATATTCTCATATTCCTTCATCTTAAGTTGTTCGAACTGACCTTTGTAAGTTTGAAGCTTTGCTGCTTTGACTTTTGAATCCCCTTCATAAATATTTTGAAGTTTGTCCCAAATATCTTTAGCGGATTTACAATGTGCAACTTTGGTAAATACCGTTTCACTAAGACCATTCAAAAGTGCATTTTTGGCTTTGGAATTGTTCTGAGCGAGTTTCACTGCTTTGTCATTTGTTGGAGGAACTGCTGGTGCTGTGTATCCATCTACAATTGATTGCCAAATTTCAAATTCCCGTTCCTGTATATATGTTTTCATCCTTATGCTCCAAAATGCATACTTCTGTCCATTGAACTATGGTATTCCATTTTTATACAATTTGTTTCTCTCCATGATCTACCTTTAAGTGGTTAAACTTATTTTTGAAGGATCCTACTCTGATACCAATTGTTGGATTACTGAGAGGGGGGGTGGATCAATAATAGAGCAATTTTAGTCCTTTTTAACCAATATAATCCAAGTGTTATATCAATGTAGAATTATCATCCAACAACTATAGAGTAAATAAGAAATGAACAAATGAACAATCATACACATACAAAATACACCAGTGTTTTACGTGGAAACCCAAAGTGGGAGAAAACCACATAATGCTTTTTGTTATATGTCTTGAAGAATTACATTCAATGGAAGCACCAACTTCCTTTGTTTTCCAGTTGCAACTTGAAGGAGGCTTTGACCCCCTTGTTTCTCAGGCTACAACCTGAGGGAAGATCCAAATCCCCTATTATCTAGCTACAACCAGAAGGAGGCTACAACCCCCTATGTTCTTTGGCTACAACCGGAAGGTGGCTACAATCACCTGACCTTGCCTCATCCAACCCGCCTGAAGTAGAAGTAGAATGATGGAACCACTTTCACACTATCATTGTGAGATATATAGATGTAAACCTATACCGATAAACCTAAACCATGCATCAACTTGTACCTCAACCTGTAATCAACATGTACCATAAACAAGTGCATCAACCATACACCAACCTGTACCAAACAACTTGTAATCAACTTGTACCATAAACAAGTGCATCCAACCATGTACCAAGTATGTACCAATCATGTGTCAACTACTCATTAATATGTACCAACATCATCAACTATACACCTCATGTATGTGCCAACTCATCAACTACTTATCTCAACCATGTACCCAACATGTACCTTAACCAAAATCCCTCATCAATTTCATCATCCAAATATGATTTGTAACTCTGTAATAGACTTGAATTATATGATCACATACCTACAAACCTTCCTTAACTTTCACAACAAGAGACTAGCATTTTCATCAAACTTTTCTTTAGTCTCACATGACTAGTTTGGGATTAGTCAACAACCCTAACTTTAAATAATCATAACTATATACCTGTAATGAATAAAGATTTGAAAATAGTACAAAATGTTCTTCAGTTTTTTTTATGCAATTCCTCCAAGTGTCACTACTTGGAACCTCTCAGAAAAGGAGTTATAGAAAAAATGGCATACCTTGATGAATTCTGGCTTATTCTAGAGAACAACCTTGTAGAGCGTGCCCCGAACAGAATATTTGTTGAATGGATATGAAAATGTTACACATAATACTACAAATTTTACTATAACCAACACATTTGGTCTTACTAAATTTGGATCTGTTATGAATAAGTTATGACGTTTTTACCTGAAACATATGTTTTAGACTGGTTTCAGGACTAGCCACAAACCCTATTTTCCATGAAGTGTAACTCCAAAAATATAACGACCCACAAGCTGAAATTTTTACCACAGATACTTGGATATGTTTCCCAAATTGGCCTATCAATTTCATGGTATGAATCAATCATTCTAGAAAAAACATTATTACAAAAATGGTGAGATGACCTATAAATAACATACCTTAGAAAACATCATCAAAAAAATTTATCATCCCTTGAATTCCGGCCTTCTTTTCTTCACCTTCCCTCCGAAATTCGTCTTAGATATCCTTTGGTTACCTGAGTAACCTATAGATATTCAATATGATCAAGTGTGATGTAAAATGAGAGAGCCTTGCCTCTTATTTATACTCTCCAAGTAGCTTCCTTAGAAGCATCTTCTAGGTCACTTTGCCCACTTTCCTTATTTTAGGGTTAACCCACTTCTAATTTCTCCATTAAATTTATTATTTAAATAATTTATTTTGTATTCACTTTGAATTATAGTAAAATCATCACTTTACTTTATTATTTACCTTCTAAAATCTCTTTAACCACTTTGACTACTTTGACCTTTTGGGGCTTCTAGATGACATATGAGGGTCCTCCAACTTCGTAAGGCTATAACTCTCAAACCGTGAGTTATGTGACATTCCACATACCACCAGAAATGGAATGACATGTAATATCCATCAAGAATAATATTACCTACAAATGCATCAAAACTCATACCATTATACATCAAACAAACTTGGGTCCATTACCCAAACTTGGGTTTTCCAACTTCTCATAGTCATAACTCTCTAATCCTGAGGAGTTATGTGACGTTCCACATACCACTGGAAATGGAATGACATCTAATATCCATATAAAATAGTATTACATTCAAATATATTGAAAATCATACCATTATACATGAAATAACCTTGGGTCCATTACCCAAACCTTTGTGCTACCAGAATTCGCTACCGGACTTTCTTCAAGGGATGACATCGTAAACCTTTTTGAACCATCCCTCACAGGTAAAGTACCTTTGAATGATCATCAAAATCTCATCCAAAGGTTCAAGAAAGTGCTTTCTTAGAATTCCAACTATCAAATATTCATCTTGATGTTTAGGTTTAAAATAGTCATTGCAGAAGGTGAAATCATGTGTCATACATTTGAACCACCTGTCTCCTTCTATATGAATCTCTTTTGTAGCAACAATTGTCTACTCTATCACTTCGAATTCCAAGGGCCCAATTCTAGTTTTGTTTCCCTCAAATTTCAGGGAAAATTGCTTTGCCACCTCTACGTTGTAGCCTTGTAACTTCTCACAAAATGTTAGACACCCAAATTGCTGAAAAGAATCCATGCTCATCACATATGCCTTTATTAAACTCATTCTTTGAGTTCAAACCTACAAATTTCTCCACCCTTTCCTGGAACAATTTTTCATTTTTTCCTAGAACAATTTAGTGTTGTTGAACACCTCTTCTCTTATTTGTTGAACATGAATAAGTTGGTTTATTCTTATTTGAATTTCATGTGGCTCTACATCTTCTTCCTGCAACAATTTCATAACTGACAACCCCACGTAAGTGGGAACAACTACCTGTTATCACACTAAATTGCCTTGGGTTTTTAGTTTGTTTTTATCCTTTTTAAGCCTTAGATTTTATTTTTTTAAGTTTCATCCTTATAAAGTTTATGTTTGTTAGGTCCCCTTAGATAAATAAAGTTTTGAGTCATAGCTCTAGTTTGATCCTCAAATTGATTTTTGGACTTAGAACCTTTTTAGTTCATGACTTAAATTTTGGACCGCTTCATAATTTGTCACTAGGGTCGATCCCTCCCCTCCCATGACTAGACCGATGTGATACACCATTATCCTCACTCATGACCTCATGGGAATGCCTTGTTGTTCTTTCTTACCTGTCCAATAATTTTTTAAATCGGAGCGTTGCCCACTCATCAGGCGGTTCCATAGCACCTTTCTCGTTCATCATGATTTCCACCACGAGTTATGATTACCACGAATGATGTCATGTTCCTTGTTTTCAGTGCCAAGAGTTGGTTAAAGATACCTCCAAGATCTCGTATTTACGAGCCCTGATAATGGTTTATGATTTGAAAATTCAAGAATGTTGTGCTGCTCAAACTCATAGTTCTGACCAGGCGACAACAATGCGACCAAATTTGATGCTGAGGTAGATTTGAGGGCCAAAATATTCGTGACTTCAGCCTAAGATTTCGCTGAAGCTTCAAACAAGTGTCTACTCCACAGGTTTCCCGTGTTGCCTCCTCTGCACATTAGTATCACAAAGAATTAGCGCTCAGAGTTTAGTTTATCGGGCTTGCACAGTTGTAAGGGAATCATCTTTGCACCATATCCTTGTCTCCTCCCTTTTCAAACTTGTGAACTTCATTTGCTTGTATCAAAGTTTGACTACATTTACTCGCCATAAGTACTGAGGTTGAAAGCATATAAATAGTCTATCCTCTGCATACGTGTGATGCTACCCAAAGGCGTTGCTTAATCCTTCTATGTCTCCCCTGCTTTCCTTCATTTTTGAGTTAAGCGTTTTTACCCAGCTACAAAGGGCCAATTGCAAATTACCCCCTCATTGTCTAAACTCTCAATACCTGTACAAATCTAAGGGTGGGATTCCCATGGTCAAAACTTGGCTTAATAGCACTAGTCTGTTTTAAAAGGTCATCCTTGTATATTTGAAGCTCGATTTTCAGTCCTCCTGGCTATTACTACCCCATAATCCTTAATAAGCTCTCATTCTAATCCATGGAGACTCCTCAAACGAAGAAGACACACAAAGGAGGAAAGGTGGTTAGGACAGAACCTGTGGATATGCATCTTTTTAATACAGATCCCATGGCAAGAGAGGTCTTTCAAAGAGTGGGATGCCTCTCTTTCTGCCAGAATATGCAAAGAGTCCATCCAGAGGTGACAAGATAATTTGCATTACATTTTGATGGCAGAAGAACCAAGGTTGGGGATTTGGAATTTGAGGTGACTGAAGCCTCTATCTCAGCTGCAACAGGAATCCCTATTATAGGCGAAAAGTGGTTCAATGCCATGTCTTTGAGTTCATCCTATGCCAAAGATCTCTTTAAACCTAAACATCAAGCGAGTGATTTGTCTAAAGGTGTGCCAAGGAATCAATTGATTGAACAGTTTGACAGGATATTGAAGATCATCCTGAGATATTTTACATGTGAAGGGAGATTTAACACATTGTACCAGTACCATATAAGGATTTTGTTGCATTTTAATGGTAAAGTTGAAATGAATATTCCCTATTATCTATTAAGGAGCATATGTAAGATGTTAGACAAGATTCAATCCAAGTCTAAGGATGTGGATACTAGCCTTTTCCACTATGTATTGATCAGAATGCTAGTCTCTGAGGAATTGGGTAAGAAAGAGATTTGATGGGAGCATTTTGTTGTTGCTTCTCACTTCAAGTTGGATCTAGCATCTACTCCTCAATCACAGAATGCAAGTCCTTTATCACCCACCAATGCTGTTAAAGAAGGGACCAGTAGGAAGAGAAAGGGCAGAGCCCTTGTTCAAGTTTTAGAGGTCAGCAAGAAGGTCACAGGAGATGAGGAGGAAGCTTGTCCTTCCCCACAAAGAGATTTTTCACCACCTCCCCCACCAGGGTTAGAAGAGGTTCCTTCTTCTACCAAAACTACATCCAAGAAAGGGAAGAAGCTACACTTCCCCTCTTCTCCTCCAACATTCAATACCAAGGGCAAAAGACCTTTCATAAGATCATCAATTCCTAGGGAAGTTGTCGAAGAACAATCTCTACCATAAATCCCTGCACAAAAGAAGAAGGGTAAAGGCATTGGAAAGCATATGGAAAGAAAAGAGGAAACCCCTGTGCAAAAGAAGAAAGATAAAATAAAAGCCACCAAGAAGCCTGATGAAGTAGACAAGGCAATTCCTATGCAGGTGGAAGAGGAGGCCGAGAAAAAACCTATTGAGACCATGCATGTCATTGCTCCACCTGACAGTCAGACATTCAAAAGATTAATCAGACAACTTAGGGATGCAAGAAAAGAGGTGGCTCAGTTGAAAACAGAGGCCATGTCTGACAGGGTAAAAATGAAAGAGCTCATGGATGGCTACAACCATACCCTTGACTTGGCAAGGTTTGTAGCAAAAAGGCCCAGCCCCTTCATAGTCAGCTCCAAAACCTTTATAGGAAGAATAGAGGTTTTCAATCTCAAAACAGGAAACTCAAGTCAGAGTTGCAACATTTTCAAGATGAAGTAGATCAAAGAAACTTGCAGGTATTGGTTGAAGCTACCATTGAGAAAGAGACACCAACATTCAAAGAGAGCACAACCCCACTGAAAAATCCTGTCATTGCTAAGAAGAAGAAGTCTGATGTGCCAAATGAAGATCCTCCTTCTACCAGAAAGAGTGTGAGGTTAAGTGTCAAGGTAACAAAATAGCTGGTGAAAGGTGAACCCCATTTTTGAGGATGGCTCCTTTTTTGTAAGGGTTAACTGATATTCAAATATTATCTCTGCCACCTATACAAGCTTTTAAGTGTTGATTCTCAGAGTTTTGGGCTTTTTGTGAAGTGTTAACTCTCTCAGCAGTAAAATGAAGACATTCCGTAGTGCTTTTGCGCTACAGAATAGTCTATTTTTGTATTACATTGGTATGCTACCTACAATGTTGCCAAGTTACCTAAAGATAATGGGTTTGAAATTATGCAAGGCCACTACTTGCTTTGCACATGTTTAAGATTGGAGGTGTCGCTTTTTTGATAGCGCTACCTAAAATTTTGACACAGATGCACAATGGTGCTACCGAAATTCGCTACCTAATATCTGGCAGAGACAAAATTTGCACACAGACGCAACACAATGGCACTACCTAAATTCGCTAGCCAATATTTCACAGAGGAAAAAAGTTTTCACAGAGAATATGAAGGTTCAATGCTACCTATTCTACTTGTCCACTTTTGAAGTACGCTACTCAGATTGATACCCAAAGAAGCTACCAATAGATACCAGGGATTCAGGAGGACCAAGCTAACAACTTTTTGGATAGTTGATGATGGAGAAGATTGTAGAAACAACAACCGGTATCATGAGGACAACCACATGCTCCTGAAAGACAGATGGAAAACAAGGATCTGCACAACAAAAGGGAATCAAATCAGTTTGAAGTTTGGTTGGATTAGTCACCAACCTTTTCCTATTTTATAGCACAGGTTGTTAACCAAGTTGTTAAATGAAATAAATTCTTAGATATTTTCAAGGGAAGGAGGCCAAATTGTACCTCCATCTATTCCCTCCCTTTTGTTATAAATAGATAAATCAAATGCTTTAGTAGGTTCAGATGGTTGAGCAAGGCTCCCTTAGACTGTAATATTTTGATGAAGTGACTGTGAACTGGCTATGTACTGGATTTAAGACATTTTGGTTAATAGAAATCAGGTTCTCTTTCAACTTGTTTTCTTCTGATGATAAGTGTTCATGCTTTGAATGATTCACATGAATGGTTGTGGTGATGTTATGGTGGATGTTTGATCATTATATTATCATGATGTTTATTTAGCTTCCTTAGTTTCTGAGTTCAAGAAGATCTCGTGTTAAGCAACTTTCTTCCTTAGGCTTTTGTAGACTTGATGTTTACAACAACCCCTACATTCCTCTCATTCAAGGCTTCCCTTTATCCATACTCACTTCCAATTATTGATTGAAGTTATCCAGGACCTTGATTGCTGGTGCATGCTAGCCCTGTTTTCTAAGTTGGAACATTATCACTTTGAGTCTCTTTCCATTTGACCCTTTAAAAGCACTCTTACATTCATATATAACCTGATGGGTACTGGGCTTGCCTTCCATGCAATCTAAAGGTGATTCCTAGTGCTAACACTACCTATGTTCCATATACAAGATGAAAGGGTGAAGTAGCAATAGATTTCTTTGTGGTTATCCTATCTGCCCACAATGCATATATGAGTTTCTTATTCCATTCTTTTTTGTTTTCCCACAACAACGTTTTTATGATTCTTGTCAAATTTTTGTTGGATGACTCAACCAATCCGTTGTCCTATGGATAATATGTCGTGGAATGAATAAGATTTATGTTGTAATCACTAAAAAATTTAGCCATTCTTTTACATTTGAAATTTTTTGCATTGTCAGTTATTATTCTGGTAGGACAACCAAACCTGGATAGAATATTACTTTCCATAAACTAGATGATGACAATATCAATTGCTTGTCTTGTTGGAACTGCTTCAATCCACTTAGTAAAATAATCAGTAGCTGTCAATATCCATTTGTGTTGTGCTAAATATGGTGGATGAATCTCACCTATGAAATCAAGGCCCCATTTCCGAAATGGTGCGTCAACTAAAATTGGTTTCAAAGGTAGGGGAAACGACTTTCTCTTTCCCTCAAATATATGACATTCATGAAAACTTGAAACCTCCTCATACACATCAGAAAAAATGTCGGGCAGATAAAATCTTGCTCTAAGTATCTTATGTATTGTTTCTTTCCAATATTGGTGCCCTCCACATTCAACCTTATGAAAATATTTGATAGTTTGCTTCACCTCATCCTCTAATAAGCAATGCACAAAATCCCACTTGGATCTTTCCAATACATAGAACCATCAAGTATACAAAATTTGGTCGCGTTTAATTTAAAAAACCTAGCTTTAGTTTTGCTTAATTCAGGAGGAGCTTGCAAGTTTTGCAAAACATATATGATATCAATATACCATCTAGATTCAAGAAACTTTTGAGATACTTGGGGTGCTAGTTCTTCCTTTGAATTCTTTGACAGTTCAACAATAAAACTTATTCCCAACACATCATAGTTTGACTCAGTCATCATCTTAGAAAGTCCTTGACCCATGATCAGTTTCTTTGGCTTTATCTCCAAATCACATTCCAACAAAATGGATATCCATTTGCCTCTTTTTCCTTCAGGATCAGGATGAGTCAAAATATCCTTTACAACATTAATAGGCACAAAAGAAACAATATGAGAATGAAAAACATAGACTCTAAACTCTTTCAAAGCTTTCACCAATGCATATGCTTTCTTCTTCATGATATTGTACTTCAATGGAGAATCCCTCAAGGTTCTGTTGTAGTAGGCTATGGGTTGCTCCAAATTCTGTTCATTTTTCTGCAATAGGACCCCTGCAATGGTATGTTCTGAGGAAAAATAAAATATGATGAAGTCTTTTGAGTAGTTTGGACTAGCTAAAACTGGTGCTTTGGTTAATGCCATTTTTATATCTTCAAAGGATTTTCTTGTTTCTAATGTCTATTTTATTTCACTTCCTTTCCTCAACATGCTGGTAATAAATGATATAATTTCTACAAGGTTAGAAATAAACCTCCTCAAAAAATTTACCCTTCCAAGGAAATATTGTACCTCCTTTTTACTCCTAGGGATACTAATTTTTTGGATTGCAACCACTCTATTTGGATCTATCCTGATTCCATCCTTTGAAATGATGTGACCCAAAATCTTGCCTTCTTGCATTCCAAAATTTGATTTCTTAGGATTTAGAGAAATACAAAACTTTCTGAATTTTTGGAAAACTTGCTTCAATTGCTTCAAATGATCATCATCAGATCCAAAAAAAATTGTAATATCATCCAAGTATATAAAAACAAAGCTGTCCTTCGCCTCTGCAAAATATATATCCATATCCCTCTATAACGTTGCCCCTGCATTCATCAAACCGAAGGGAATCTTTGCATACATAAACGTACCCCATGGTGTGGTGAAAGATGTCTTTTCTTGATCATCTGGATGCACCAAAATATGATTGTAACCTCAAAAACCATCCAGCATTGACATTCTCTGTGATCCAACAAATTTCTGTAGAATATAATCCATTTTGGGAAGGGGATAATTGTCTTTGAGAGAGACTCTATTCAAATTCCCAAAGTCCACACTCAATCTGATTTCACCATTTTTATTTCTAACATGAACAAGGTTAGCCAAACACTTAGAAAACTTCAAAGAGATAATGATATTTGATCCAGGTGGATATCGGTGGCCACCCACCTTTTCCAAGTGGCTCAAAACAGTTTTCTGGCAATTTACTATTTTTAGCAGGTTTTAACTTCTGGGGCTATTTTGAGGGCCCAAATGAAGGATTTTCGAGATCGAGGTTCTCAATGATAGACGAAGGCATTATTGAGCCCCCAAAATGAATATGCTCAATGATACATTTCCAACGAGCTATCACATGCCTAAAACGGAGATCGTATGAAAAAGTTACGACCCCGGGAAGTTGATGTGCTCACTTACCCAAATGGGGCCCACATGACTTTTGGCGTTTCATCTCCTAGGGTTAGGTTTTTGGATGTCTAGGGTTTTTGGCATTCCTTCTTATTGTAAAAAGGCCTTCAGAGCCTCATTGTAATCATCTTCTTGCGAATGCAAGTAGCCATCACATCTCTTCTCAGAGATAAGCTGCCACCATTCTAGTGAGTCTTTCACTCTGTATTTTTACAGTCTCTGTACATTTCTTTCATTAATAGAAATCATGTATTACTGCATATCTATGTTTATGGTTGCATCTCTGATTTATTTTTGTTATATTATTGAATATCTGCGATATCTCTGTGCATTTCTTTATTATATCTCCGATCTCATTTCGTGCCGAAAATAATCCTGATCAATATTAGTTTCAAACAATTTTCTTACTTCTTTTTCAATTAGGGGCAACAACAAAGGACTAGTCCTCCTTAATTCCCGTTTGAAAGGTTTATGTCCTTCTTTCAGTGTAATGATATGCTGGATTATTTTTGTATCATATACCTTCAAGTCTTCATAGCTCCAGGAAAACACATCTGAAAAATCCTTCATTGAGTGAACATACCTCCTCTTCTTTTAGGAGTCAAAGACTTGGAAATTTTTATGAACTTTGGCTCATTTTCTGTCCCAATATTGCAATCTTTTATTTCACTTTCATTTGGAGTAACTTTAGGATTTTTTGCCACATCATTATTGTCAAAAATTTCTTCTAGTGGAACTAAACCTTTAGGAATGACATTATTTTCGAGTTGAACAATATCCTTACCAACAAGTTTATTTAGATAATCATCTGAATTTGAAAACATATATGCTTTTGAGTCTTGATAAAAAAGGTTCTCCTCATCAATATGAGTGTTTGCAAATTATTTTGATTGTTGAAGAAACATGATAACCTGCTGATCATCCTCAAACACCTGCCAATACTTGACATTATCATGTACTACTGGCCTATGTCTTACTTCAACCTCATATTTTTTGTTTGGATGTATAGGAATTTTGAAAATGCTAGTTGAAGTAGCGAAAGCATCTGCAATTATATTATGTCCTCTTGGTATCATTGAAAGATTATACTCTGTGAAATCTTCCAACAGATCCAATATTTCATTCATGTATGCTCTCATCCTGGGGTGCTTGGTTCGATAAACACCTTTAATTTGATTTATCACTAACTCAAAATCTCCATGTACAACTATTCTTTTTGTCCCCAAAATTTTTAAAGTATTTAGGCCCAATATCAATGCCTTATACTGAGCCACATTATTTGTATAGTCAAATACCAACTTAAAGGAACAAAGTTTTGAAGTACATTTAGGAGGAATAATCCAAACACCTTCCCCTACTCCTTCTTTGCTGACAACTACATCAAAGTCCATGTTCCACAACCCATCCTCTTCATCATTCTTTTGATCTGAAATCTGTTCTGCTTGCTGATGTTTGGGATCACTTTGATCATCTTCCTCAAGACATAAATCATTATAAAAAATTGTAGAACCAATATCATTATCAATTGAGTAAATGGGATGATTGTTAGGCTTGTCTTTTCTACTCACCATGTATTTCATCAAAACTTCTCTGTATAGCTTTCTATCTTGTCTAAAGACTAGAACAGTTTCATAAGGCATATCCATCTGTAAAGTGACCTTTAATTTTTCTTCCATGACCTTGACAAAAAAATCCCAAACTTAGGAGGGATGTCAACAACTACCACATCCATGACCATTTTCTTTGATGGGATTTGAGATAGAGAAATATAAATATATTTAATTAAACCCAGACACTTCACCTTTCTTGAATCAAAAGAGAAAATATATTTATAAGGTCTTGTGATATCCAAACCTAGTTGCTCCATGATCACCTTTGGCATCAGATTATGGGATGCTCCTGAGTCTAACATTACATTGTGTAAACTCACATCATGAATGTTAAGGCTGACATAAAATGGAGGTATATCACCATATTCACCACTTTCCTCCACCCGGGGGCCAAACAAAATTGCAGGGTGATCATCTTGAAGGTTTAGAGTATCAAATGCTTGTTCCATTTTTAATATTTTGGTAATTTGACTTTTATACTTAGAATTTATGATCAGCTCATTAAAAGGTATATAAGTTTTTGTCTTTTCCATCTCACTTTCAAAACTGAAAGAGGGTTGAGTTTTTTCTACCTCTTTAATGATTAGATCCTTCTTTGTTTCTGGAACCTTCCTTGGGGGGCATTCTTTCTGTTTTTCCTTCTCTGTTATATCTTTTCTAGGAATATCTTTCTTCTGTTGACTTGAAGAAGGAAAATTGGTCTGTGGCACCTTTGGAGGATTTTCTTCCACCTTCTTATTTCTAAGATTATAATTCTTTTGAAAATGCATGATGGAATTTTGATACCCCTTTCTATACTATTTATTTTCCCTCAACATATCAACCTACTCTTGCATAAACATATCATGCTCTTCTTCAATTAGATAAACTTTTATCTCATCCATATCAAAACAATGAATGTGATATTCAATTGATTCTTCAAAATATTTTGCAGCATAGTTTTTTGGAAAGGAGGTCTAATTTTTTGATAAACTTGATTCCTTTGATCTCTCTGTCTTATTTGAGGAGATGGAGGCCTCCTGAAATTTGGACTTTTGATACGAGGCTCAATTTTTTCTATGACAGTAGGTTTGTTATCTAAACACAACCTTTGCACCAATTTCACAATGGTCTTTAACATCATATCAAAATTTGCATCTGATGTCTGAGAGGTTGAAGGTTGTGCTTCACCTTTGATCTTCTTCTTTTTAGCTTCTGCTTGAAATTTAATCTTTCCTGATGTAGCCAAGTTTATCTCCACCTCAATTGCATCATTCATCATATTTATCAGATTAGTTGATCTTCTCTCTCTCAGTAGCAGAGTAAATTCACTCTCAAATGTATCTGCATAATGCAATTGAGAAGCTCCTGGAAGAGGTTTTACTTGAGCATGAATTGAGTTATATACTTTCAAGAATTTGATAGAAAAATCATGGACTGTCTCAGTTGGAAGAATTTTCAAATTATTATACCGAGTCGAAAACTATAGAGGGTTCTTCTTATCTCCCCATATCCTAAGAAAAGTTGTTTCAAACTCTCCAAAATCAAGGATACTAACTGCTAGTAAGGCTTTGAACCATTTTTTGACTTCACCTAAGAAAGTTTGTGCAAAAAACCTCATTTTGACATCCTCGTAATCAAACTCCTCAAGATTAGTAAAATCATTAAATCTGTCTAAATGTTGTTGAGTTGAAATATCTTCCTCTGCACCACATATCTTTATTCTTTGAGCATAATTTTGAGGAAAATCATGCAATTGGGAAGGGAGAAGAAGAGGGGAAAACCTAGCAGCCATGACTCTATGGGGATTTTGGATTGGGATTGAAGACTAAACTGGTATTGATGCCTTTGGAGAGTTGACAATATATTTTTGGGAAGAAGTGGGACTAATCACAATAGTAGGAATAGGTGAAGATGCTAAAGGTTTAAATGTGCTTCTATAAAAAACTATCTGGGCCAAATCTGACTCTGATTTAGTTATGAAAAGTGATTGTTCAAATTTATATCAAATGAGAGATCTTGAATACTTTTCACTCCATCTTTAGGTAAAGAAAAAGATCTATCAAATTGAGATGTGCCTGTTTTTTATGATTTTTTCTCACTTTTACACAAGAGATTTTCTAGATCAATAACCACTTGTGCAGGATTTGGATCGGGATTTATCCTTGTATGAGTCTTCCTTGGAGCAAATATTCTTCAATGGTATTACTTTTTGAGACTGGTCTTAATGATGGAGTCACTAGGGTAAATCATCATCTAGTGCTGTGTCTGATCCTCTGCTACCCTCATGAATCATATCTGAATATTTGTTGTTCTCCCAGGGAAAATGAAACTTCCATTCCCACAACAACGCCAAAATGTTATCACTCTATAAATTACCTTAGCTAAGGAGACAAATGAAAAACGTAACCTCAAAACCACTTTAGAGATGAAAATATCCTTTTAAAATCAGAGAGGGATCTCTCTTTACAACTCAGTAAAGAAATGATAGGTTGTCAAATTATGCACAATGGCTAGATTTGTAATTTAGGAAATTTATAAGGTTGCTGGTAGAGGTGAGAAGGATTCCATTAGGCATGGATTCAATTTTAATGAAATGAGAACTATTAGTAATTGGTTTTAGAGATATAAAGGAAGCAGAGGATTGGTAGTTGATAATAATTTAGTGAAAATATTATTGTAACATAATGGAAGAAAGTGAAAACAACTAACTACACTTAGAGCATCAACTAGGATGAATACTGACTGTGTTTTTTGGAGGAAAATACAATACTTAATTCCTTGATCTAAAGAATCGAAATTAGATGAATTTTAAACCATTAATTTCAATTAAGTATATGCAGGTTACAAATGAAATGAAATATAAAACAATAAAGCATATTCACAAAAGAGAAACACACACTTTAGATCATCAATACAAGAATCTCTGGTAAGTGTAGCTCTGTACTTCTTACTGATATTCCATTAAAATTAAAAAAGTACAAGGATTCTCAAAAGATGTCTCTTCTATGATTTTTCCAACCCTTTGCATAGTTTCAATTACAAAATATATAGAAGTAGTTGATCGTAGGCTCAAGGATTCAACATCAACTGTTTCCCCATGAATAGATTTGGTTACAAACAAAATTGAATCCGATTACAATTGTTTTGCAAAAATATGGGAACATAATTTGACTTCATTTACTACACAATATTTGTTGTATATTTTGAACCTTCTATATTGAATGGTAGATCTTTGGAACATTGGAGTTGAGTTGCACATGTGTTGACAACTGGCAAGTCGAATCATGGCTATCAGATGCTGATTTAGAAAAACATGCACAGTTTTGCATCGTCTAGGAGGTTTCGTAGCGTGCTATAAGATATAATAAATTTCATAGAGAGTGTTGGCACAGGGGCAGACCTAGGGTTCAACATTTCAACAACACACCAACAAACCCTAACTACTGGCCCTTTCAGAAACACCTACGAAGCAGATGAAATCTCACCCGAAGTAGCAATAGGGGGGTTGCAGGTGTAATTTCCCCCACCTCTTGATGAAGAGGTTTGGGAAGACTTATTGGTCTATCCATCCCCACTAGACCATAGTCTCATGCAGCATGGGAAAGTCAACCAAACCAATGCTATATTTTCAAGTTGACTTAGAAAAAGGGAAAAAGGGCAAAAAGTAACTCAATGAAGAATTAGAACACTGGAGGTTGAGTTAGGAGTTGAACCTAGGGGTTAAACTAACTCAACATGGAAAGAAAATGGAAGTATAAAGGAAAGGCTAGGGTGCACATTTCATTCATATTGGATATTTGGTATTTTCTTGTTGAGATCTTGAGCACACAGTTTTGAGGGTTTTGAGATTACAAACCCTAGAGAACAACTCAGTGGTGAAAGATTCCATTGACCTTGCTCCAAGCTTGGTCTCGAGGATGAAATACTCCACCCACACCATTCTACACTCATCATAGGTTCCATCATCGATTCAGGAGGGTAGCCAGGCCGTACCAGTTAGGGTTTTCCAGCAAGGGCACACCATTTTATAAGGGGAAGTTCGATCCAGCATTGTGATAGGGCATAGAGACATTCTAGCACTTGAGTTTTTCTTGAAGGACCTTGCTCATTAGTTTGGAGGCATTTTGGAGGAGTTACTTCGGCTAGATTGTTAGTTACAAAGTTGGGACGACTTTGAGAGAAGGAGGGCATATTGGTGATTCAGATATTGTCAGATCTAGGGGGTTATACCTCAAATCTGGTTGTGAGACGTCTCCCAGTGACTTGTGGCAGCTCGATCTATCATCCTAGGGAGTTTAAGGAGTTTTGGAGGCTTCCTTCATCAAGGTCGAATTATTGGGCACTTCAGGGGTTCAGGAGGGCTCTGTCTTGATTAGGGTTTCAAGATTTTAGAGGGGAAAGACTTGGTATTTTGGCTTCACACTTAAGGGAGGGATTCTCCTTGTTTTGATATATCTCTTGGTAAAGTTTGGAATCATTTGGAGGTCTCCTTAAGCTGGGCCAAAACCTTAGCCTTCTCACCCATCCAGCAGGACATGCCAGTAGCTAGGGGGTTGGACGTAAACCTAGCTCTTTTGTATTTGGTTCTTCATCATGTTGGCATGTTTTATAGGTAGCGTATGCTTGTCATTGATGGCAAGTACAACAACGATGATGGCTTGAGTACAGGTACAATGTGCCAGGCGGGCACCGGAAGTATTTTGGGGAGATGCAGCAGAGCAAGCTCGTGAAGACTAGAAGAGATAGTGCAGAGGTGCACGCAGAGTGCGAGAGTGTGATTGTTCATTTGATGGAAAACAGGAAGACAAGGAAGATCAACAGCAATGATGGCATGGAAAGATCCGAAGCATAAACTCCATTTCAGAGTTTCGGATACCAAGAGTTGGAGGAGTCAAGAGTCGAGACTCTTCATCACAGGAGTCCCGAAGTTGCGAAATGCAAAACACCGAAATCCTGAAATAGGCACATCAACAAAGACTCCAATTTTGGATACCAGGAGTTGGAGGTGTATCAGAAGCTAAAATCTATTTCAGATATCGGGAGTTGGAAGTGTCGAAACACTTCATCACAAAAATTCCAAAATGCCACAATGCGAAACGTCGAAATACTGCACCGTTAATTTGACTCCATTTCGGAGTTCTGAATACCGGGAGTTGGAAGTGTCGAAACACTTCATCACAGAAATGCTGAAATGTCGCAATACGAAACGCTAAAATACCGGATTATTGATCTGACTCCATTTCAGAGTTCCAGATACCGGGAGTTAGAAGTGTCGAAACACTTCATCACAGAAATCACGAAATACGAAACACCAAAATACCGGACAATTGATTTGACTCCATTTTGGAGTTTTGGAAACCGGGAGTTGGAGTGTCGAAACACTTCACCACAGGAATGCTGAAATGTCGAAATCCGAAAAACACCTTTTGGTGTAAGTTCCGGATACCCGGAGTTGGAGTGTCAAAACAATTCACCACAGGAATGCCAAAATGACGAAATGCTGAAATGTGAAAAACACCTTTTGGTGTAGGTTGTGGTCACCGTCAGTGGTCATGTGAGAGGGAGGNCGTAACATGAAGAGTCGAGACTCTTCACCACAGGAATGCTGAAATGCGAAATGCGTGTTCAGAATTGGCCCCTGGTCATAACCTATGGTCACATCGATGAAGGTTCAAGGGAGGAGCTAGCACGAAGCTAATCTCCATTTCAGAGATCTCAACTTGGAGAGTTGAGATGCCTCACAACAGGAATTGTCAAAATGTGAATCGCGAAAGTGCCTTCTGAACATGCATGTGGTCACCACCTGAGGCCACATGTGAAAGGAAAGGTGAAAGGTGCCAAAGGCATAAGGCTCAAGAGGTTCATAGTGTAAAGGCTAGATACGACTAATGGTTTCTACCAGAGGACTAGAAGAGATCTCAGTGTGATTGCCAGAGGAGCTGAAGAGTCTCAAGGCATCTGCCAGTGGAATGAAGACTGTTCATCGAGGTGATTGACAGATGGAAGAGCGTTGAAGCCTGCAACTACAACAAAGAGGATGAGATCAACTATGATAGAGAAGACAAAGAGTCTTGACTACTAGAAAGGCTAAGGAATGTCATCATAACAACCAGTGATGATGAATGCATGGGTATAACCGCCAGAAAAGCTGAGGAATTGCCATGATGATCAGGAAGAGGACTCGACATGAGGAGAACATGCAGAACAGGTAGAGTGTGTTGATGCTCGAGGGAGTGAAACGGTGGCAATGTGGAGTGGCAATGAATATCCCGATGTGGAGAACAATGGCGAGGTGGAGAGCATGCAAAAGGATTGCACATATAGTATGCATAAGGTGCACAGAGACTATAAGAATGCAGAACAAAGAAGAGATGGTTGCCGCTGTTGAGTGTGATTCAGGCGTGTAGAAGGAGGCAGTGTGCAGCAGCTGAAATACATAGAATTGGAATGGTGCATTGAATGGACATGGCGCACAGAGCATAAAAGGAAAAAGAACAAAAAGCGCAAGGCATGTGTGCAGGAAGATAGTGAGGCAGACAAAGCAGGGCAGTGTAGCAGAACAGTGATGAGATTGGTAAGTCACTGATGAACATTATATCACTGTAATAAGTTTCAGTAGCAAATATTGATATTTCAGGGTGGTAGGGAGGTGCTAGGGAGGACTATTGTCCTCATAGGTCCAAGTGGGTGCTTGAACACAGGGAGTTGTAGCTTCCATCTGGTTCCAACCAGAGAAACTAGGGTGGCGGGGTGGTGCAAGGGAGAACTATTATTCTCTGTTATACAGGTTGGTGCCTGTGTGACTGGAAGTTGGTGCTTCCATTCAGTTGGTGCTGGAACACTTAGGGAGTTGTTGATTCTTTCTAGTGGGTGCTAGAGAAACCAGGGAGTTGGTGCTTCCTTCTTGTGGGTGCTAGAGAAACCAAGGAGTTGGTGCTTCCTTCTAGTGGGTGCTAGAGAAACCAGAGAGTTGGTGCTCTTAGCAAGTAGCAGCTTGCAAAACAGAGGTTGTAGCCTCATTATGAGTTGGTGCTCATAAGTATGATAATGTACAAAATGTAAAGATTACTTATCATATAAAGAAAAAGAGGTTTTT